>NDXB01014142.1:92301-115113 GCA_002631895.1 Agapornis roseicollis
AAAAAAAAAAAAAAACCAACAAGCAATTTATTCTAAAACCATTGTCTTCAGCACATTTTGTTGTTTATCAAAACAAATACTGATGTAATGTTGATTTTGTTACTTATACATCCACCAATATACCAGACAACATTCTTTCAGAATATTGCTTTATGCAAATTAGAGAAGGGGTTTAGAAATAACTTTGTTGCTGCAAACCATTAATTTGTTCTGTGGTGTAATGAGATCCAGTTTCAACTGATTTGGTGATGATAATCCTAGTTACTATCATCATTAATAGATTCTTCAGAAGGGACTGAGATTTGTAGTTCATGGTTCACCAGGTTTTTATTTTCAGATTTTCATACGGACCTTAGTCAAGAAATACTTAAAGGTTCCAGTCATAACCAATTCTCATTCTTGCTTTCAGGTTTTAGCAGTTCTGTACCCACAGGACTTGTTCTGTCTTGCTTGTCACTCCCTTTCCCATTCACACCATACACCAGTATCTTTTTCCATACCAAGATAGACAGAGGACAAAAACGTAGTCCAGAGAACAGTTCTTTTGCTCTCTGTGAAACAGTTCTTATTCAATCACTGGGGCTTTCTGTAGGCATTCATCTAGTAGGTTTATGGTCTGGCATTCATTTAGCCCATCAAATTCATGATTAGAGGAGATTTTTATGGGTCCATTGCCATGCCTGTTCCCAGACCAAAGTACTCCTAAATGGCTTTACATTAGACATCAACAGAAAATGATGAATTTTCTGTCCTTGAGCAGATTCTTTGCTGTGATTATTTTTGGGATACTCCTGGCTGAATAAAATTACTTTTGCCCTTTCAACTGTTCCTGCAATCTAAGAGTGCAAAAAACACCTCAAAAAAAGCAGAAAGAAGCATTTCCTAATCCTGATAATAACACTAAGAGCACTAATAGGCCTAGAAATCCTGAAACCATCTTTCTTTGGGTGTCTTTGGGTCAATGAAAGCCAGTAAAATAGATATATATTGCATTTTGAACACATTTTTCCCCAAACTGTTACAATAATACTACAAAAAATATATAACTGAAAAAGATAGAAGTAGCAGTCTATTCTCACACCTCTTAGGTTAATCATTCCCAGTTCAAAGGTGTATAAAGCTAGATTGATAATAATTTTTAGAGAAGTTGTTGCCAGGTTTGTACTTCAATACAGTAATGATGTTTGTGTATAAGACTTGGTGGAAATTAAGTCTTTCTAATTAAACTTGGTTTGTTCGAGTTATCCATAATACATATTAATGTAATCAGTTAAGAAATAAATCTACCAAGATGCTGAGAAAAAATTGGAGGAAGTAGAAAATCTTTCAAAACAAGCTGCTGGGCAGCTGTTTTACCACCTTCTGGAGACAGTGAGTTTGTGCAACAATGACTTTGAAAAACAGAAAGGTCTTCTGAAGCATGAGACAGAGACTTCTGTTTGGCTTTTAAAAATAGGCAAGATTGGAGGAGGTACAGAAACCCTGACAACGTACAGAAAGCAGGAGCATGTTTTAGGGAAAAAACATCTCCAAGGAGCTGGATGAAGTTTAGAACTTATTGTTGTATTGATGGTTAACATCCTTTGCCAAAGCAAGAACAAGGGGACAGTTGGGTTGTGTTTACACCGTAAACATTGGAACAGCTGAAAGGGTGGATTTATTAGCTCAGCCGTGAGCTGCTCACAGACCTTTATTCAGCATATTGTGTTGTGAGTTCAGCAGAACAGAGCACATTAATTCTCTGTGATGATAATGAACTCTCAGAGCAGGGCGAACAAGATGAGGGGAACCATGGGACAGACGGTAATGGTTTCATAAGCGTGCTGCCATATTCTGAATCTGTATTATGTTTCACAAAGACAGTAAAAAAAAGGTTGTTTCCAAACAATGAGTTTTCTAAACTGAAGGAATCAGTTCAAACATAAGCCAGCTCTTTTGCTGTTACAATATAATAATAACCACCCTATTGGTCCCTCTTAAAATACAGTTGTAACATATATAAACCTATTGTGACTTCATATTGTGACTAATGCTTCCCACAGCATGAAGAGTACTGACAGGCAATTAAAATGCTGAAGGAGAAATTAACTATAGAAGCAGATGAACACAACAGATGAAAGACATGCAATTATTATTTCTTACCAAGGAAATACTGCTTTAAACAAAATATATTTAGAAGGAGCATCATCGAGATGTTTACATGGAGGAAAAAATGTATAGGTTTCTTAAATGACTGACTTTTTATTTCTTAGAATTTCAAATAAGGCCTCCAACTGCTTGATTCCTATTGGAAGCTAATTCTCTTTCAGCATTTCAGGAACAGATACCAGCAAAATAATTGTCAGTATGTATTCAAACGACACAGGACTTAAATATTGCCCTTCTTCATGAAAATGTTTCCAAACTCTAAATTATAGCAAGGAAGTAAATGTCATATAAAGTAGATTCCTTCTACTTCTATATTTTAGTAAATAAGGAAACAGCTACATTTTAATCCTCTTTCAGTTACTATCATTTTTATTTGACTTTGGATGCACAGAGCCAGATACCTGAGGTTGTTAAAGGACTGTGCACTTCACCTGCCAGAGTTAAACTTCTTCAACATAATTAATTATTATTAATTATGATTAGCATTTAATGGATAGGTTAGAAGCTTGTTTCTTTTCTATACCTTAGGCTCAATTTTTGGTTTTGTACAGTACACACTCACTGAAACAGAGACACTGTTCTCTAAAATACTGCTTGTAAGACTGGCATTAGTACTAGAGGCCTAGTTAAATATATTTTATATTACAAATAGCCTTAGTCTTGCTAAAGAGCTCTTACTGGCTTTAAAAACCCCAATTTTAGGATGAGAATAAGTATCTAATTGTTCATAAAGCATTTGGTGTCTTAAGTGGGTTACATCACAGCATGACTCATGTAACTTACTTGCAGGAGATTTTGTGTTAGTAGGAATAGAAATGGAGATAGATAGTAATTTTAATTCCTGTGTTATATATATGTCTACTATAATGTCTTTATGTATAAGTCTTGAAAATGTTTGTGATTAAATAAATGAGCTCTTCACTATGCACAGTTAAGAGATCTCTGTGTGCAGCTTTTCCAGTGCACTAAGGTCAGACTTCAAAAATTAATTAATTAAAGTCAGTATATTAAAAAATATCTGTCACCAAACTATTAGCAATTCTGCATTCATTTTCATGGCCTTTGTTTCTGACTATCTCAAATAATAATGCATGAGGATTTATAGGAACTCAGTTTTAAGCTTTTAACGGTCACATGGTTAGGATTTTTAGACAAATACTCAAGTTAGACTTCATAACTTAATTACTGAAATAACTTATTTGACGCATGACCTGAGCTTACTTCCATATATGAATTTTATATGAAAGGATTAAGACTGGCCTTTGGAAAGAAATCCTAGTTCTCTCATTAAGACACCATTACTTTTCACTGGCTGCTTTGATCTCCTAGTCTTTAAAGCCATGCAGCTTTTTCTTTCTTTAATAGAGGTTTTGTACTGGATATATGTTTAGGAAAACAATTTATATATTAAATTCATACTTAACATTTAGTGAAAAACTTTAATCCATATAAGAAGAATAAATAACCAAATACAAATAAGGTAAAATAATTCAGAATAACAGAGTAAAAGATTAATAACAAATGCTGAGCTCCAAATGTTAAAATGTTGTTGTCAACAAAGAACAAAATTTCTGAAAGAGTACAGAAAACCACGTCTCAAAAAAAAAACCACTGGACATTACTTCTTAGGTATTTTCTGCCTCTGCTCAGCTTTACAGTATTTCTTCTTCCTACCACTGTCATATAGTTAGACACTCTCATCATCTCCATTCACTTCAGCCATACCAAATAATTTACCATCATCAGGAGTTAGTAAAACTGAGGTGTGTTGAAACACTGGGTTTCTGTCCCAGCTCTCTACTTCTCTACTCCCCTGCAAGCTCTTTGTTTCTGTTAAGGAGCATCTAGAAAGGAGGAAAGATTCTGCAAGACTGGTGAAGAGAATGGGTAAGTGAGGAATGACAGTAAACTGCAAGGAGTACTACAACCAGGCTTGCTGAGGTGTCGTGGTTTAAACCCAACCACGCAGCTCGTTCACTCACTCAACCCCCCTTTCTTGCCCTCCCCTACTTCCAGAGGGATGGAGAGGAGAATCAAAAGAATGCAACTCCCACAGGTTGAGATAAGAACAGTTTAGTAACTAGGGTATAAAACAAATCACTACTGCTACCACCAATAATAATAACGATAAAGGAAATAACAAGGGAAAAGAATACAGCATCTCACCAACCACCAACAGATAACTCACAACACCCCAACCCAACCGAGTGCTGACCGACCAACTCCTCCAACCACCCCAAGAGAACTAGCCCTTCCGGGTAACTCCCAGTTACATCCTGGGCATGACATGCTGTGGTATGGAATACCCCTCTGGTCAGTTTGGGTCAGGTGTCCTGTCCCTGCTTCCTCATGGCCTCCCCTCCTCCCTGGCAGAGCATGAGGCTCACAAAGTCCTTGGTCAGAGCAAAACATTCGAGCAGTAACTAAAAGCATCGCTGTTATCAGTTTTGTTCCCAGGTTAAGTCAAAACACCAGCTACTAAGGAGGAGAAAAACTGACTGCTATTGCTGAACCCAGGGCATGAGGGAAGTGATGTCCAGAGTGATTTGGATGACAAAGTTTTGAGCCAGTGGGGTGGAAAAGAATTTCATAAAGTCTGACTGAAAAACAGTTAGTGGAATTCTAAGAAAAGGGAATGGTTTAACTAAATAATTTGGGAAAAGGAAATTAATAGATGTACCATGATTTTAACCTCACAGAGCATTCAAATGGGCTTCACCTGAATTCCCAGTGAATAGTTATGTACAGAAAATGAAAATCATTTTGGTGACTTACTGATGTGTGGAGTAAGTCAATATTCAAAGCAGAATGTGGACAAATTTCTTAATTTCTAAAAAGATACTTTTTCATTAAGTCAATATTCAAAGCAGAATGTGGACAAATTTCTTAATTTCTAAAAAGATACTTTTTCATTAAGTCAATATTCAAAGCAGAATGTGGACAAATTTCTTAATTTCTAAAAAGATACTTTTTCATTAAGTCAATATTCAAAGCAGAATGTGGACAAATTTCTTAATTTCTAAAAAGATACTTTTTCATTATGCTTTCCAAACCAAGAATGGAAATTCAAATAGGATCTAATCATATTTCAAATTACATGAATAGGATATCCTCAGAAGTGCAAAAGTTCTTTGCCATCGTAGATTATTTATCTGCCACATGTTACTTTGCATGCTGTAAGGCAGTATCTTTGACTATCACTAGCTCCTTGTTTTATGAACAGCAGCATACCGTTTGCTTGCTGTATTACGAGTAGCTTCAATATTCTCCTCATACCTCTAGAGACTTTCTGTGTGCAATATCAGCTTTTGCAGGTTTATAATGGTGTCACATGTTCTTTTCCATTTTGTCATAGTGTAATACAAGCTGTTACGCAAGTTTTCCTGTCTGAGGCTTTTTAATACAGTACATTTACTTTGTAATTCTAAGGATGCTGATACACCAAAATGATCCTCAGAAGTGTTGACAGCATGAACAGTAGGCACAGGAAAGAAATTTTAAAAGTAACTGAGAGTATTGGATTATGATATATAAATTTTTAGTATCTGAGTTTTTGCAAGACTTTTTTGCAAAGTTAAGTTTCTTAAACCCCTTAAACTAAAAGCTGAAATATTACTTGCATTGCAGTTTTCTTTTCTCTTTGGATTTTGATGGGGCATGGGATAAGTTGACATTCCTTTGTATCTGACTGTGTCAGATAGTAAAGCCAAAGTAAATCCTGTTGCACCAGGTTGCCTGTGAGAGTCACAAGCTGGTTTGCTCTCCCAAGCATGACTGAACTGAGGTAGTTCAAAGAACAGGGAGAATGTTTCACTCTAGTAGAAACTTTGATCAATCATTTTAAATTGCATTTAAAATGTGGTATTGTTTTCTTCTTTTCTACAATATTGATAAACCAGACTGCTGATATGTGTCTGAGGTAGGTCATAAAGAGATGTCTCCATACCTCAGTCTGAACCATAAGATACCACATTTTTTTCCTCTGCAAGACTGCAAACCAGGTAGACTGTTGGTTCTGTTATACAATTCTTATGCTCATAAAGGTATAAATAAAGAGGAAAAAAATCACTTCATTCTTTTTAGAGAAAAACATTCTTTTCCCTAGTTTTGGTGAATGTGTGCCAGTGATTATTAAACATTCCTAATTGAAAATCTAATATGTATCTATTGCAAAGTTATCTTTTTGCTGTTATATGCACATGTTTTTTATTTTACTACAATTTCAGTTTACCTAATATTTCATATCTGACTCTGCTCTGACAGAAAGGTTGGACTAGATGGACTAGGGCCTCCAGAGGACCCTTCCAGCCTGAATTACTCTGTGATTATAAATTGTTACACATATGACTGCAAGTATCCTTACAATACACTCAGGGTTGCCCTGAGAAACCGGACATGCAGGATTGTTGCAGTTGATGGGGTTTATCCCATTCTTACTGGTTTTGAATGAACTCATTTGTGAATATTGTTTAAAGTTTACAAGGACACTTAAAAATGCTGTAATCATCCTTTATCTGCTTGTTTTATTTGAACTGACCCAGCATTGGCTGTCTTTAAATTGAGTTACAGAGCAAAATTAGACCCTGCTCAGTTCAGAGCACATCATGTATGTAAGAATTCCTAGAGTTTCATCAAAAGTAAGCAGTCTGCTGCTTTAAGATACTGATTTTATTTGTTTTTATTTTTGGGGGGTGCATATTTTTACAGGTTATTTATAGCACAGAGTTATTTGTAGTACAGACTCCAGAGTGTTTGAGAGAAGGTGCTATGTTGGATTTGCATGCAGGGAAAACTGACAGTGTCAGCCAGATTATCTACTGCTATAACAGATGCACATATATATTCTTTGGTAAGAGAAAGTGAGAAGGGTGCCAATTCTTCCATTCCATTGACCTTGTTCAGTGAGCCTGATCTCTAGATTATGTTGTACCAATCATCATACTCCTGGATGTGGTTGTAAATATAATATGACATACAGACTTTGATGGAGCTAATTTCCCCTTCTGGGATTTACACTTCAGTCTGTGGGCTAAATTTGGGGGCCTTTCTGTCTAAAAATTCATTACACTGAATATGCAATGGAGAGAGAGAGAAAACAAAACTCTTCCAAGGGATGCTGTTACTAGATATTATTATTCCTTGGAAATTTTCCATGCAATTGTATAATATCTTCAGCTAGCTAATGGAACAAAACTGACACTGTCTTATTAATTTGACAAGATAATTACCTAGCATGTCATAAACAGGGCTTTATGTAAAGACTTTGTATTTTCTTAAAAGGAACAGAAATAGACAATCCTGCTACTTTCCTGAGCAAAACATTCAAATGTTGTACACTTTAGATTATGCAATTTTCTTTCTTGGTATTGAAGTTAAATAATTGGATCCTGCCTCTTCTGGTTGTTTTGAAGACTCGTTGTGTCAAACTTTTGAATAGGGCTGCTGAACATATAGTTACCCTAGGGATTATTTTATCTTCATGAATTCTGTGGCAAAGTAGGTACCACTAAACTGTGCGAAATGGGTGTTGTGCAGTTTGATCCAGCATGAAAGGGTAGGATGCTATGAAAATTTAGCACCACCTAATGCTTTTAAAAATATTTTAGACACATCACTATATGACAGCTGTAGGATAATGTCTTCTAAGGTGGTTCATTTAGTACTAGTATAGCATAGCACCATATTGTAAAGAGCTTATTTGAGAATATTACAACAGCTACGTATCGCGTGTGTATTTTTTATGGAGATCACTCTTGTTTTGTGCTTCAGGGGTAGCTTGTTGTCTAAACTGGACACTTCTGGATTCAGTTTTTTCACATTTCCTGACATCACTGCCTTTTTTGAGACTCTTTTGCTACAGAGAATGTATTTGACTATATACAGGTTTAAATCAGTTACGTCTCATCAGAACAGACAAGACTGTTAAGGAACCTTGCTTTGGAGAGCTTCAATTGTGGTAACAGGCAGTGTCCAAATGGAAAATGGTTAACTCCCCAAAAGTTACATAGTTCTTGTATCTTAGTTCTGGAATCCTTCGTAGAATGCTCATATGAATATATAAGATTTACTAGATACAGTATTTGCAGAAATCCATACTTAAAATGTTGTATTATCTTGTGCTATGCTGAGTGCTTTCTGAAGGATATTTTTTGTTGGTTTTTTTGACAGTAGAGTTTTAAGTGTGAGTAAAGGCAATATATTTTTGTTGCAGTCTGAAATTGTTCAGATTTTAACAAAAATAATTAAATCTCTTTCTTAATTGTAGTACTAAAAAGCAGTAAATATTTAGGCTGTTTTTAAGTAGGTGGCATGATGTATCTGGCAACAATTAATAGTAGAAATAATGACCTGTTTAAAAATGAACAACCAGACTGGTGGTTCTTACAACTGAACCTAAACTTTCCAGTTATCCATGCAGTGTTTACAGGAAGAGTAAGAAGATTGCAAACTTCCTCAGCCCCTTGATAGTCCCAAACTTATTCTCCAAGCCTAATCGCATGGGGGTCAGCTCTACTGTGCAAGACAATTAGACAAGATTAGTGCTTTTTATTGACACTGCCAGCAAGGCAGTGGGTTGCGGTTTTTTAAATGAACTCTCCTAAAGAAATTTATCTGAATCTGATCCCCCGCTTTATATAGACATACGAATAGTTAGCTGTCATCACTACCTACATAGCTTTAAGATACCCAGTGTTAAAAAAAAATACAGAACTATCTAATTATATATAAATGTCATGAAACTTGGAAGTAGCTGGATGATTTTCTTCATGTATATGCCTTCTCCCTTTTTTAACTTTCTCCCTGCAAAATCAGACTTACTATTTGTTAATGAAAATTAAAAGTGCAGTATGAAAATCAGCATCCTTTTAATCTATAGATGTAGCAGAGCCACAATACATGTTGGCAATACAAGCTGACTGTGCACTTTAGAGCAGATCTTGAGCTGCTCCCTGTGCTGCTTTCCAGACATGCTTTGCTGCATCCTGCCTTCCACATGGGAGGAAATCATGCAGTGCCCTGCTTTATTGTGCATTGGAGTTTCCTCTCAAAGAAATAGTTGGAAAATAAGCCAGTACTATAACACTCCAGTCAGTCCCTCAGTGTGTGCAATGGGCAGGTGCAGGGCTGCAGAGCTCTCAGTTCTTCTTTTGAGGTGCTGCCAGGATGTGTGTCTTGGAGCCAGGGCTGCCGAGCAGACTGCAGAGCGCCCGCACCCTGCAGAATTGGTGTTATACCCAGGGAGCTGGCTGTACAACTCAGGGTCCCCCACAGTCCTCCAAGTGTTGTGAAGTGAAGCATAATGAATTACAGAAATTAACACAAAGCTGCTGAGAACATATTTAATGCTGTGATTAATGATGTGATCATATTTCACAAATAATTTATGTAATTCCTTTGCCTTTTCTCTTGCAACAAAAAAACAAGCTTAAAATGTTTATCTACTTGGGCCCTGCTCTTCAGTTCTACTGCATTCTGTGTTCTACTGTCACGTTAATCTGCATCAGGCATGGTCATTTTAGCATTTTTGATGTTATCGGGTTATGTGAATGAGATACTTTCAAACTATTTTTTCCTCACTGAGGAGATTGTTTATAAAGATCCACTTCCTGTGTTCATGTACAATAAATTAAAGCCTGCCTCAGAAATGTAAGCATTTAGGCATGTGAGTACTCTACCTCGTTGAATCCTTCTGATGAAGTCATTCATTTATCTATGTTATAAATTAAGGAAATAGTGAGGAGCACATGGTACTGTAGTTTACACCAGAAAGTAGAGTGAGGGAAAAGATATGAATGGTGAACAAAGTAGACAGGAGAGCAGGTATACAAAGACAAGCACCCAGTTGAGTGTAAGATTGCAATCATGCTAATTATTTTCCTAGCATATTACCTCTTTCTGGCTTGCAATTTTTTTATGTACTCTTGATACCAGACATTGTAGGACATAGACTTATAGGCTTTATGAGCCTTTTGAGTGCAATTCAGAACAATGGGTCTAATTTAGATGTCCTAAACCACCCTCTGGAGAAGCCTCTCTTTTCCGCTGAGGCATCTAGAGAGTTTTGTTTCATATTATTGGTATTGGGAATTAAACAGTGTGAATATTCCATATAATGTACTTCTCTTCCTTTCCTGCTGTGTTTTCAGATAAGCCTGTAAAGCATCTGTCAAACTGAGGCCATTAAAATTCCAGTAATAATTTCTCGAATAAGAACTCAAGGATACCGGACTCCAAATGATAATGCAATCTAATTGCAGCATCTGTGATTTCTAACATTGATTTTTACCTTTTAAAAAGTTGGAGTTTGTGGGGTTTTTTTCCAGGTTTTTGTTTTTAATCAAAGTAGAGAATACAAGATAGGGCTGAGGAAAGGGGTTGTAGTATATTTCCATATATAAGGACTTACTGTTCTGTTTGTTTAACCAATAATATTAAGATAGAAAATACCAATAGTTAACTGTTAATAAGCATACATTTTGTCTTCACTCACACATAGTTTATTAAGCTGTAAGTAAGGCATTCTTGATATTTAGTGCCTGTATTGTAAAGTATTTCGAGGTTAAAAATGCAGAGTTCAAAGCCCAGTCTTTTTGTCTACCCACATAAAAGTTCAGTCTTACATATGAGGAATGTTTCCTCTTCTCTGCATCGGCTACCCAAAGGACTGCTCCACCCCTTGTTTGAACACTGGCAGGCTCCCAGGTGACACCATTTGCAGAGGTGTACTCTGCCCTTTTATGTAGAAAAACTCCCAGAAGATTTTGAATCACTCTTGTTTCTCTGCAGGCTTTAAAAAGGACCAAAAGCCAACTGTTATAACATTTCTGAGATGTATTGTTTCCGTAATAAGTCTGTGCCTTTCCTATGAGTTATTCCAAAGGCTCAAATAATAAACATGCAAATGATATGTAAAGATAGGAACCAAATTAAGCTTCTTATCCTACCTTTAAGAAGTTTGAATTGGAAGTAGCCAGCTTTCAGATAATGGCACAATGCTGAAAAAGGTTCTTGAGGTGTGGAAGGCTTTAAAATAAAAGAATTGCCAACACACGAGTATGTTTTCTCACATCTCAGTGACAGATTATTTCAGAGAACTCTCTAGCCCATTTCCTATTTCCTTTGCCCTTGGTCTGCTGAGTAATGTTTACATTTTTTCCCTAAACCAGCATATCTCCTCTCTAGACGGAAATTTCTGATAAACTTTTTCCACTGAACTTCCTTCAGCATCTACATTAAGCAACGCCTTTGCCAAGGATCATTTCCTGAGGTCTCTACTTTCTGCTTTTTGAGCAACATGTAGCCTCAAGATTGCATTGTGCCTGCCTACTACCACTGTGTTATTTGGGATTACAGGAAATTTCCCAGCCTCTAGATCTAGTTATTTCAGAAATTTCTCCAGAAATCATTACCTTCCTATTCTGTCATGGCTAACTAATTTGAATTCTATTTTAATTTAACTTTTAACTAATCCTCCAGTACTGAATGAAAAATCAGTGGCAGTTCTGGAATTAACAACGAAGATACTTAAATTAGAAAATGCTGAAACAGGACGTTGTCAGAAAATTCCACCTAATTTTTATTGCATGCTTCCAGATTGCTTTGAAGCATGTTCTGTTGGGATACAATTACCTCAAAATTTATCCAGTTAGTTTTGATCCCTTAAACACTGTATCAGCTGTATAGATTTTAGTCTTAGCATTCATGACTGAATTTCTCCAGGAGAATATGGTAGCACCTTTTCCTTGCTTCCTATGTGAGGCCTGTAACGGTGGTATGCTGCATACAGTACAGTGGAAGGGGTGGAATGGGTTCAGAAGCTGATTTTGATAGAAATGGGACAGAACACTCTGTGTTCCTCTGACTTTTTTTATCTGTTTCCTTAAATGTCTTTAGGATTAACATAGTCAGGTGAGACAGGTAAATACAGCCTTGCATTTGATTCCTGCTTTCTGCAAAGCATATATCATTAAACAAAAATAGCTAACTGCTGATCATGCTCAGGATGAGAGATACCTCAGTTTAAGTTAAGGTTTCCCGACACAAAAATGAACTATGAAAGCTTGCTGGAACTTAAAATTGGTTTGGTTTTGGTTTTGTTTTTTGGTTTTTGGTTTTTTTTCTTAGATTGCATCCAAAAGCCTAGAGAAATGAGGAAACTTTCTTCTCATCCTTCAATGTATAAACTGAATTTTACAGCAGAAAATGCCGGAAATCAGCATGACTGGCTCTGTGGTCTGTCCCTTCAATATTCATTTCTTTAAATGATGAGTTTATTTAAATGTTTAGGTTTTAAGTCAGGAGCCAATAGTGATAATAAAGAATGAAAACTTCTGTTAATACTTTAAAGTTCTTAATTACATGGAATAGAATGAAGAATCCTCACCTGGAGTACTGTGTGTAGTTCTGATCCTCAACATAAAAAGGACATGGAAGTGTTGGAACAAGTCCAGAGGAGGGCCACAAGGATGATTAGGGGACTGGAGCATCTCCCATATGGAGACAGGCTGGGAAAGTTGGGGCTGTTCACCTGGAGAAGAGAAGGCTGCATGGAGACCTCCTAGCAGCCTTCCAATATCTGAAGGGAGCCTATAGGGATGCTGGGGAGGGACTCTTCATTAGGGAGTGTAGTGATAGGACAAGGGGTAACAGGTTCAAACTTAAACAGGAGAGGTTTAGATTGGATATAAGGAAGAAATTCTTTCCTGTTAGGGTGGTGAGATGCTGGAATGGGTTGGCCAGGGAGGTTGTGAGTGCTCCATCCCTGGCAGTGTTCAAGGCCAGGTTGGGTGAATCCTTGGGTGACATGGTTTAGTGTGAGGTATCCCTGGTTATGGCAGAGGGGTTGGAACTAGCTGATCTTAAGGTCCTTTCCAACCCTAACTATTCTATGATTCTAATCCACCAGATACTTAGATTCCTTACGTCCTGTTGCTTGAGCATCAAAAATTCAATAACATAAATCTTTTCTTATTTTTCTCTTACATTCCATAAACTACTGAATTTTGGAGTTGGGATATAGATGTCTAGATTCTTCTGATTTTTATTCAGTTTTGTTTTCAAAAATATATGGAAATTCAGATTCTGCTTTCCATCGTTCGATTTCACCATTGTTTCCAAGCAGATAGACTCACCTTTTAGAAAGTATATTTTTGGGCTTTATTTTTGTCTTTATGATTGCTAGGAAAAAGTAAGATTTTGAATTTTGACTTAAGGGATCCTTATGTGGATTAAACCCACATTCATTGTTGTGAGAAAACCTTTAGGAAAAGTTAAAATCTTGGTAGAACATGAAGCTTTCTGTCAGAGAAGCATTTGCATATTACACTGCAGTTCAGAATATTACAATGACATATGTGTCTGGGGGAGTTAGTTAGCAGTTAGCTAAAGTGGAAAATTTCATTGCATCCCTACTTATTCCTTTTATGAACACTCATGTGCACTGGTTAGCTTTATAAAAGGTCACACAACCCCCTTGAAAGTGGAAAAAGATCCTCATAGTTGTTGTGTCGTAGCTGGGAGAAGGAATCGGCATAGTCAGAACTGTGGTGCTAAGGTCTGTGGCTTCCCACAGATCAGTGTGGAGCTCTGCACCTTGCTGAGACAGTCTCAATTCCTGAGCTTGATGTGTGTCAGAGGCTAGATGCTCAGGTTATGAGCATGCCAACCTTGGTGCCTTCTGGCATGGTATCTCTCTGACTACTATGGTATCAGTCCTGAGCTGGCAGCACTAATCCAAGAGAAATTAACAAGAAAAGTTGCCTGACACCCCCACCCCCCAAAAAAACAAACTTCATAAATAATACTTGACTGTGCTGTAATATTCACCAAAAAGGACTATCTTGAAAAGGTATTTTTTCTAAAATAGCATAACTGATTTTCTTCTCCTAGATTCCTCTTCTGCCTGTAACCATGATTTGACTGCAGATGAATGCTACTCTGGGCTGTTAGATATGGTTCTCCATATGTTGCACATGTATTAGAGTGCCATCAATAAATTTTATCATGAAACTTGCATCATGCCCCCTTACAGAAAAAACACGAAACATACTCGCTTTTAAGTGTGGTCTATGAGTACATTTTTATTGAAGTTTTACAAAGAATTACACCTAATGTAATGTACTTAAGCTCATATTCTGATGCATGTATTCGCCAAAACTGTTGTGGCAACTGTTAAGAAATCCTGTAGTACTGGCTTACCAAGAATAATTTTTAAGTCATTGTAATTTATCTTGAAAGACTCTGTAATCAATATTATATAGCGCTGTGAGCATGGTGCTTTATTACCCTTTTTTATTCAAGTGTGGAAAGATAAAATATTGATTTCTCTTTGGTTTGTGTGCTGTAAAAACAAAGGAGAAATGTCATTCTTGAAATACCAGGAGTATATGCCCATTGTTTTATTGATTTTAAATTAAATAAAAGTTATGTAAGGCAATAGTTGAAATTGCTTTGGGGAAAAATAAATGCCATTGAAATGAAAAAAAAGAAAAGTCAAGCAATACCACTGAAAATAATTTATAGCAAGTTCATCTCTCCAGCTTAGCTTTCAAAAAATCTTTTGCCATGAGATTCAAAGTCATATAGTATAGGCAAGGATGCGAAAACTTTATCATCAATACAGATTGACACTACATAAAGGAACAGTACAGTTCTCTGTTTTGGTGGTTCACCATCTTTTGGGGGTTTTGTAATGTTTTTGATGACATTACTTTTGGATGTTGAGTTTGGAGAAAGCCACCAGCTTTACCTATAAAACCAGGAGAGATGTTCCTGCTCCCTCGTCTTCACGGAATACAAGCTACATGTTCATCACTGTTCCTCTTTGATTCCGTATATTATTCCCTGCTGGTTTTCATTGTCTCTCTTTCATTATCTGTGCTACCAGGAGTTAGCTTTATTTTCTTGGGGTTTTTTAACATTCCCTAGAATACTTTTGAGCTTGAAAATTGCAAGAAACATTGCTATAATGTGATAATGATGTCACTATCTTTTGGCTTATTTCACTACTAAGACAACTAGCAAGTTTAAGCAAATCTTAGTCTTTCATAAAGGATTTTTGTTTAAATACTTGGTGTCTTGTAGGACATTGCTTATGTTGAGGGGAAATAATCCTGTGTATGTAAGTATTAGAAATGTGATAATTAGAGATCAAGATAGCCTGTGAATAGAGAAGAACATTTATTTTTAATGTTTAAGTTAACTTTTTTGTTGAAACCTGAAATGAAAATTTTATCATGAATATTATCAATACTATTCTGTCATAAAATAATTCTCTGCAAACTGTTTTCTGTTATTTCCCGTGTTGTTATTCTGATACATTTATAAACTTGCCCATCATCTTGGTATATGTAAATACAAAATTATTTCCCAAAATTATTCTTTAGCTTTAGGTAAATTTTTACATGTCCATCAAAATTGATAAAAAACTGAAAAACTTTTAATCACTTTATGCTTACATTCTGACAATCACTTCATGCTGCAAGGTGATGCAAGTGTAAGAATATTTGAAGGAGGACTTGTGTTATTAATATAACATAAGGGATGAGTTGAGAATTGCAGTCAGAGAAGGAAGGAAGTTTCAAGACGGCCTGATGAGGAAAGAGATTAATTTTTAGACAAAGGGCACAGTGAAAGTAGAATGTTGTGTGCAGGGAAATGGCTTCCTGACTGTTATTATATTACTGTTACATTCAGAAAAAAAAAAGGTCTTCTTATATCATTATTAATAAATAGGTTGAAAGGTAAGTCTGACATCCATCTAATCACAGTAAATTGCTGGATTGTGAATTTTCTGTTAATGAAAGAGGCATACCCCATACCCTTAAAGGCAAGGTGTTTACAGATGCCAGACTACCTGTTTATGTGTAAATAATCTAATTTATGAAACAGTAATAGTGATTATAAAACAAAATACTTTTCCCCACAGCTGTTTTGTGTCTCAAAATCAAATCTGAGTCTTATTAGAATGTATCAAAGAAATACAACCTGGTTACATTTCTAGTGGGTGGAACCTGATTTACTTTAGTCTCAGCGTAACATCACGCAGTTCTGGTGTCCTCAACATAAAAAGGACATGGAAGTGTTGGAACAAGTCCAGAGGGCCACGAGGATGATCAGGAGACTGGAGAATCTCCCATATGGAGACAGGCTGGGAAAGTTGGGGCTGTTCAGCCTGGGGAAGAGAAGGCTGTGTGGAGACCTCCTAGCAGCCTTCCAGTATCTGAAGGGAGCCTATAGGGATGCTGGGGAGGGACTCTTCATTAGGGAGTGTAGTGACAGGACAAGGGGTAACGGGTTCAAACTTAAACAGGAGAGGTTTAGATTGGATATAAGGAAGAATTCTTTCCTGTTAGGGTGGTGAGATGCTGGAATGGGTTGGCCAGGGAGGTTGTGAGTGCTCCATCCCTGGCAGTGTTCAAGGCCAGGTTGGGTGAATCCTTGGGTGACATGGTTTAGTGTGAGGTATCCCTGGTTATGGCAGAGGGGTTGGAACTAGATGATCTTAAGGTCCTTTCCAACCCTAACTGTTCTATGATTCTATCATAGCTGAGTTATGGCCTGTGTTGTAAAGTAGCATATTACATGTAATCATTATCCTAGAGCATTGTAAAGCACAGTGAAACATGCAGCACAATAAGCTATCTTTTCTGCATTGGTATTAAGCAGAATCTTACAGCTTATGATTATTTTTAGAATAAATGTTCAAGAAGCATGGAGTTTTGCCATATCGCAGTGTGAATAAGCATTGGTGACAGAGGTTTTACCACTTATGAATGGGTATAAATAATATTCAGGGAGTTCAGAGAATCAAATAATAAAACCCAGAAAGTTATAAAATACCAAGTTCCTGTAATGTGAAAAATTAATTGTCTCTACAGCGGCACGACTGGGTAAGCTGTAAGCTGCCATGGCAACAACTGCAGAAGATACATTCCCTGATAAAATTTCCCCTAAACTGAAGCTACATTTAGGAAGTGTTTGCTTCAGAACTGTACTTTCTAAACATACAAATTTCAGTACCAGTCATCAACTTGCTCAATTCCAACATAACAGAATGCTTTATGAATGTGGACATTTCTTTTGTGCTACTTCAGTTTGAGATTGTTTTCATATGGTCAAATTCTGATAAACATCCTGTTTAATTCTAAGGAATGCAATGGTTTAAACAAAGAGGGAACATTGTTTGATATTAATTTCTGCTCCTGCCATAGCACCCGTATCAACATTCAATTTGTCTATCTAATTGTCTTACCTCTAATACTGAGTGGTATTTAGTATACATGGTGGTATTTAGCTACTTGGGAACTTTGGCCCAAGTAATATGTAATTGAATGGTGTTCTTCAAATACCACATAGCAAAGTAACCATACACGTCTTTTTATTGGAAATGTATGAACACAAAGAGAGAATTTATTATTAGGTTTTAAACCTCTCTGTCTTGCATCAGAAATATTGCTATGCTTTGTGCTATCTTACTAATTTAGGAGCTATCTAGTACTGTGTGCCTAAATAAAACCCTTGTGGGTGTTGATTCAGGGGTTGGTTCATGGATGATATTCAGTTTTTAACTGAAGGGGTCCCTCTGCTGGACCATTCGTAATTCACTGCACAGGTCTGAGGGGTTGATATGTTTGAAACACAAGTGCCGTGTTAATAATGTAGAGCATTTTCATAATGATGTAAATAAACTCATTATATAGTGAATGCAACTGACTTCATAGGAATTTAGAAATCAGTTTTATGAAGACATTTTCAAGCAAAAGGAAGCTTTTTCTAATGATACTTCAATGATAAATAGAATATAAGATACCTCTATTTGCAGAAAATTACAAGGAGGATAATATCACTTTTTCAATTACTTCTGCTTTTTTGGCTTTTTCTTAAGAAGGTGTCCCTGACTTTGCTTATGAGTTAGATTGCCTATAAAACTGTCAAAGATATTTAGAAGGGTAACACGTGAAATTTTAATGTTTATCAGTATTTTCTAATTTTTTAATGAATATGAGAGGTCTATGCTAAATATTAATATCAGTACTGGGTTGGGATTTTGAAGATGTAGGTTCAGTTTTATGTGGTTTTATCAGAATTTCAATAAAACACATTGAAACACCAATAATAATTCTTAAAGTGCATAGATAATGTTTCAGTAATGTAAGAATTTCTGTTGACTTCTTTAATTATTTTATAGTTTTACATTACCATACTAAGAATTTGAGTGCAATTCCTTTTCATGAAACTGTTGCCTTTGAAGAATTACTTTTATTGAAAAATTGTATTATGGAATTATAAATGAATGACATAGCAATTTCAAATTATAAGTAGTATCTGAAGGGAGCCTATAGGCATGATGCAGAGGGACTCTTCATTAGGGACTGTAGTGACAGGACAAGGGGTAACGGGTTCAAACTTAAACAGGAGAGGTTTAGATTGGATATAAGGAAGAAATTCTTTCCTGTTAGGGTGGTGAGATGCTGGAATGGGTTGGCCAGGGAGGTTGTGAGTGCTCCATCCCTGGCAGTGTTCAAGGCCAGATTGGATGAAGCATTGGGTGACATGGTTTAGTGTGAGGTGTCCCTGNTCTTTCCTGTTAGGGTGGTGAGATGCTGGAATGGGTTGGCCAGGGAGGTTGTGAGTGCTCCATCCCTGGCAGTGTTCAAGGCCAGATTGGATGAAGCATGACATGGTTTAGTGTGAGGTGTCCCTGGTTATGGCAGGGGGGTTGGAAGTGGATGATCTTAAGGTCCCTTCCAACCCTAACTATTCTATGATTCTATGATTTTATTCAAGTAAACATTACTATTATTAACATCATTATTATTAGGAGCAAATTGAGCCCTAATTGCTGTTATTCATATATTTTCAGACAGTAATAAAAAATGCTACTGCTCTAAAAAGATTATGTCCTATTCTGGCTCAGTCTATAGACTTCATTGGAACAATCATATGCTCTCCTTCTGTAAAGATTTTGTCTTCCTCCAGACAGGTCCATTCAACATGACAGCCTGCTAGGTTATGAACCTGCCAGTCCCTGCTGAAGCACATGGAGCTGTGTGTATTCATGACACCTAATGCCTGGCTTCATCTCTGGGTTCTGCAGCTATGACTTTATACAGTTTACTAGCCAGAATGAAAGCCACTTTCTCAACAAATGATTCCTTCCCAACTATCACTTTTCTTTGGAGATATGATGTGGAGTTCATCAGATAGGTAAAATTACATCTTCCTCCACTGATGAGAATATTCACAGTGAACCCATACATCAGAGCCTGGGAGTCTCTTCATACAAGCAATTGGCTCTGGTCAGAGGTTTTTTTGAGTAGCAATTCCTTCACATCAGGATATTCAGTTTTTGTTATGCCCACAGTGTATGTGAGATTCTCCTGAATAGCAACATAAAGATAATCACAGACATTTCCACTATCATGCATTACTACACTAATTAAGGGAAAGCAAGTTTATTCTAGTCTCCTGAGGAGCAACGAAACAGTGAGTGTAGAATGTCATCAGTGAAATCCACTTCTAATCAGCTCTACGTACTCATCTCTTCCATCTCCCTTGTGAGTGGTTTCAACAGGAATCCTTGCCCATGTGAGCAGAGATCTCCTCCAAATAGAGTCTGTTGACAGCAAGTTTGGGCTAAAAGAAAGTACCACTTTTCTTTTTAAGATCCTGCTTAAACACAGGGTAAAGAACCTCTATCAAATGCCATTTTGTATCCTTTTCCCTTGATTTTCCTTGTTTTGCAGAGTGTCTGGAACATGTAGCAAATGAGGATGCATGTGACTGGACATCTGGATGAGTGGTGTATTAAACTCCAGTCCTAAAAACATTATTTTATCAAAAGATTGTGGTGGGATGGTTTTTTTGTTTGTTTGTTGGTTTGGTTTTTTTTCCCCAAATATAGTGTACAGTATTGTAAATTTGTTCTTTATTCTTTCTGACTTTATTGTCCCAATTATTATTGATTACAATCCAGATTAGGATGCACAAAGCCAAAAACTTGAAATAGGCTATAGAACATCTGAGTATCTGTGCTCTTTACCAGACTGTTCTTTGTGCTTATAGAGAGCACCACACTTTTGTTCAATGTTTTCTTATTCTATTTCTATGAAAATACTGGTAGTAAGCACTGAAATTTAAACCAGCTTTTTAGCTATTCACATGGCAAGAAAAGTGAAAGCAGAACTGAATTAACTCAGCAGCAGATCACAGGAGCTCTTTGAGTAGTTTGGATGATTCTGTTACCTAGATGTTATTGTGTAGAGTAAAAAACCTGCCAGACTGCATGAAGATGCAGAAGCCCCACTTCCACTCCACCCTCAACTCCAGCAGTTTTTTGTGAAACCCGTCACCTCTGTATATTTCTGTTCTGTCTTTCCTATAAAACTGAAGGTCAAAAGGAGGGTCAGGTTGGTTGGATGAAATTGCCATTATATTGATCAGCATGTGCAATTATGTTACCTATTTTGGTCATGGTCAGATTTTCTTCCCAGGCCTTTTACCTTGACAGCAAAAAAAGGATTCTGCATCCCAGCCTATTTCACAATAGTATGGCAAATAATATGCTGGTTACTGTAGACCATATGTTTCAAAATATCATTTTGCATGGGTAATCTGCACTCTGAAATTACTCCTTATATTTGGTATCATAAATATGTAATAGGAACCAAAACATAGCATTTTTATGGCTCACTGTCTGGTTACAATTTCAATCAGGAGAGTTGCTTTGAAGTCAGTTGTAAACTTAATCATCAAAAATAAATCAGAGTAGACATCTAGAGTAAACATTAATTACTACTTGTAGACTGTGACTTTGTCCTGATTGGAAAAGAAAACCAAAACACCATAGCATTTAGGAAATTTAAAATTACTTGCTCTTAGAACTTCCAGAAGGAAAGTGTTGATCTCTCTTTGTTTAATCTCTATCATAAACATTTGGTACCCACTGTTTGAAGTGTTTGTACCTGAATTTACTGGAAGGGCAGGAACAAATCAGAAGCAAGAAGCAATTGATTGCACAGCAGAAGCTGAACGTCATTCTGTTAAGTCTCTTAAAGGTTTAAATTTACAGCTGGGTTGTGAAAACTGCTTGATGTTCATTAAAATGTTCTTTTGAGGCATTCAGCAAAGCAGTGTGTGCATAAAGATCCCTCAACGATCTTCAGTTACTCTGGGTAGTGAGGCCTTTTGGGGAAAAGTTGGCTTAACTAAAATACCTGGAATTTCAAGAGAGTACTTCTCCAAATGTACATTGCTTTACTCATCTTTTGGCATTTCTAGCAAAAATGGGAGCAAAGACTAAGGATAATGAGTAAATACCAATGTCCTGCATTTAGCAGATGCATAACATTTCATTCAGCATGTGGTAGCAAGAGCTATGGGGATGAGAATGAAATTTGCATTCCTATTTGCATAGGCTGTTTATGGGAATAGGAAGCAAGCAAGGTAGGGGAAAAGTAGCAACCCTGTGTGGTATGCTTTCTGTCATTTACTACTTTCTGTGTAAGTGGGTTGCTCAAGGGAAGAAAATACGAGCTTATGACTGATCTGAAGTAGGAAACTGATTATTATCACTTGCTATTGAAGAAGGGGGGTATCTGGGAGCATTTGAAGAATGCAGACAGAGAGCAGCTGCATCAGCAAATGAGCTCCCTGCTGACACCCATGTGCAGAAGGACCAGAGGGAGATCAATACTTACAGGGTTACAGTGAAGTCCCAGAGGGAAGCCTGGCTGAGTGTGGTGGATTGGCTTCACTGGCTGCCAAACACCCACCCAGCTACTCTTTCATTCCCCCTACTCAACAGAACAGGGGGAGAAAATATGATGAAAAAGCTTATGGATCAAGTTAAAGATGGGGAGATTGCTTACCAGTAACCATCATGGGCAGACCAGGCTTGATTTGGAGAAAGTTACTTTATCACAAGTTAAAATAACAAAATCAGTGTAAAACACCCCCTTCCTCACACCTCCTCCCCTGCCCTTGCTGTTTCAGGGGCAACACTTTTCTCTCTGGCACCTTTTTCCCTCCTCAGAACTGCTCCCTTGGGGCATCACCGGCTCCATGCCTGCCTCAGGTGCACTTTGTACTGGCATCAGCTGTGTCCAGCTGAGGACAGCCCCAGCCTCTTCTCACAGAAACTCCCACTACAACCCCATTAATGAGCCAGCACCTGCACCCAATATAACCCTGACAGAGGCTCTGCCAGCTGTCCTGCGTATAGCTATGAGCGTGTCATTACCTGCAGCTCTACACAGGTGTGTGGGCATTGTGCCCTCAGTTCTGTCAGGTGTCTGGGGGAGTTCAGAGCAGTTGTTCGTTGAGGTGAATCTGTTTGTGCTCAGAGCATGGCATGGTTGTGTTGGTACAGCCAGCTCCAGGACACTTGGTGGTGAGCATTGTTCTTAGAAGTTATTTGTTAGTTGTTGGTTTTCTCAAGTTTATTCTCTCCTCATTTTGTCTGCTGCTAAAGCTTTTATTGTCTAAAATTTTGGTAATGTTGATTTTTAGTAGCAGGTTTTGTCTGTGGGGCTTCAGAAAAGAAATTCAGGTTTCTCAAGTTTCTGGAAAAATCTCTGAAATTTTAAACTGAACTGTTAGACCTTGCATTATCATCATTTTTGTAGTGAAGATCATGTAGTAGAGGCATGGGGGGGGGGGGGG
>NDXB01014143.1:10868-36226 GCA_002631895.1 Agapornis roseicollis
TCTTTTTTTTTTTTTTTTGTCTGTTATGAGTCTGTTCTGTGCAAAAGGGATTCCTGTGCTCAGCCTCAGTTGCAGACTACTTCACCACCACAAGTGCAATCATCTGGCAAGCCAGCAGAAAGGGTGAGAACATGGACAGCAATTGCCAGACCATTGCAGTCCATTAATTTTGCCTTAATTATACTTTGGTTCATGATTAATGCAGGTCATTGCTGCCTAGTCACGTTGTAGATCATGCTGAATACTGTACAATGACAAGCACAACTCCTCTGAGTCATTTTGACACCATGGCTCATGGCTTAAATAAACATTGTTTAAACTGGGTAAAGAAACTGTTTATTTTAAAAATGTTTCCAAGAAGTCCTAATCCCCTTTTGGGGAAAGTGGAAGAGTTTCTGCTATGAGATTGCTTGAAACTGTAGAAAGAAGTCAGGTTGAATGGTAAAAAGGAAACAGAAAAGGTGCTTTCTCAGCAAGTAAAGTGACAAAATTTCTATTGTGGTAGGAGGATCACAAAGAAGAAAGATAGATCATTCATTCACCATACAAGGTAGCATCACATGCTTTGTTCTAATGAGTTCTGAATGTTGTGGTCAAGACTACCCCAAACATCTAGCTGTTCTGGTTTGCATTGTTTGCAGGTCATGGTTACATCTTGTGTAGCCAGCTAGCATCCACCTGAGCAAGAACTGCAGCCTTACTCTTACATCCCTCTTCCTTCCTTTGCAAGCATCCCTCTTTTGCAAGTCAGATGTTTCCTTCATATGTTTCGTATCACATGGCTTAGCTTCAGTGGGAGGTTTGCTGCCGGTGTCCCAGGAAGGCAAGAGCTGAAGTGCCTTGGCAGATGGCTGTCCTGTGTCACACTCAAGTGTCACACTTTGTCCTGGGGCTTCCAGGGGAACTGAGGATACCAATCCTTTGCCTGGATGCATTTGACTATAAAATGCAGAAATCCTGGAGCTACCTCACAAGCAGCAGAGCTGGAACATAGCTGGGACTGACATGTATGCCTTGTTCCTGTGCATCATCTAAAGCCTTTGGATAAAAGCCTTACCAAGGAAAACCATACAGTCTTAAACTTGAATGCTCTTGGAAAGTTAGAAATGTATACTTGAATGCATAGGTTCAATTCCCTGCTGCCTTTGAGGATACTGTTCAACCTGAGTGATAATTGTAAACCCTGCTTACAAGAAAAGGCATGGGTCTTTCTTTCAAATGTAAGCCTGTATTTGCATGCCTTTCCTAGCTGGGTGAGTATAACATACTTGTTTGACAGAAAGTGATTCAGTTCAGTATTTGTTTTGCCAGAAAAAAAAAAAAATCTTGAGCAATAGTAGTTCAGGTTAAAACTCCCCAAATTAATTAAATCTGTTGGCATCACAGTTTAATTTAAGACAAACAGATTTATACTTCTTGTGTGTTTATATAAGAAACAATGCAAGAGGATTAAAAGTTGAGTCACTTCAAGACATGAAGCAAATTAAATTATTTGCTGATAAAATCACAGGGGACAGATATATATAAAAAAGCCCCCAAAGCCAACCCAGACCCCTTCATGTGTAATCTTTGTGAAGGTTAGATTTTAGGAAATTGTTTGTTTACTGGCACCTTGTTTCAGGAGCAATGACTAAACACATGAACATATGCATGTGTAAGCACCATTCTGTAATCCCTACTTCTTGTTTCAGGAGTGCAGGAGTCTGGTAGGAGGTTGCATAAATGGTGACTGCTCTTCTCTTCAGTTTTAATTACATGTGCCTGTATGTAGTATGTCTTTAGAAGCTCAAAATTCCCTTCTTATCATCATGTACAGTTATGTGAAAGATTTTGCTCATAGGACCAGATGATAGTTTTCTTGCAGTGATGAGCACACAGGAGTAGGAGGAAAAGAGTTCTTTTCACTGTGCATCCTACATAATTACATTTAAAATGATGGAATGAGTCAAGGCTAAATTGTCTGGGCGTATATCTATACTTATAGGTTAATATAGGTACAGTGGTTGCATTTCCTAGATAATTTCCTTATTCTTTTAATGTATTTGCAAGAATATGAAAATTGTATTAATTAATTTGACAATAATTGCTTTGTATCAGTAGTCAAAAAAGTAACAACAAAAAGCTCTCCCCACTGTACCTGATTCCTTACACAAAATACTTGAATAATTTGACCACAGAAGCTGTTCCACTCTCTCATGTACATATATTCTTCATTTCCATCAAGGGATATCTCAGGGAATTTTGTTCTTGTGTGGAAGTAAACAAAAATGTTCCGCCTTTGCTATTTTAAGCAACAAGTGGAAACTTTCATAGGTGAAACAAAGAGTTGAAATGTAAACTGAAACATCTTTCAAGTTGAAGTTCAATTTTGGGGTTATAAACTGCTTTTGTAAGACTTAACTGTAGCCTCATTGCTTCTTTTGGATATGAGTAGGATTGCAAAGAACTGTTAGTTATTTCCTTGATGTGACAGGAAGACATGAATGCCTGTCTGAGGCAGTTTGAAACCTTCATTTTTTTCATTCAGAATCTCTGTTGGCTTCTGTGGTGGGAGCCAAAGAATGAGAAAACCATTTGACTAAAAACTGCAACTGCCTACTGTGTTTTACGTATCTTTCTTTCATCCATTTTTTTGGTCTCTTCTAAATGCTTTGTAAGTCTAGAGTCTAGAAAAAAACTGGTCTCTCTCAAACATGTCTTTAGGTGCTATTATGTGTTAAATGTATCCTTTGGTTTATATGGTGGGTTCTTTTTTTCAGGATGTTGGCTTTTTACCCACTGTCAAATTATAAACTGTAATGACTAATATGCCTCTTCTCAATTCCTATTTTCAATTTGCTTTCAACTGAAGATAAGGTGCCTGCAATTGCATGTCAGGCTTGATATGCTGCTCTGCTACAAAGATAACCTATTAGAGATACTAATCAGTGGCAGGGAGAGTTGTAAAACGATCATCTGAAGCTTGTAATGATCCCAGTTTGTCACTTTGGATACTGAATGGCCAGGTTTACTGGGTGCCAGTGTGGATCTGTGAGAAACAAGTTTAACAGCCTTTTGATCATCAGGTGCTTAACTGAGATGAATGAAGCTGGAACTGGTTCAAATATTGTGCCCAGACTTTTCCTGCAGTCATGCTCAAGGAAAATTTGTACTGAATTCTTCCTCTGTAAGAGCCAATAGAAATTAATGAATTCATCTCTATAGAAACAGGGTGCAATTAAATTTAATATGTTGGACTGAATTTTTTTTCTGATACCTGTGTAGAAAGCTAAGAGGAAAACCTAGTGGCTCTTAATATCCAGGTACATGGGCATTGTTAGTGCAGCTCCAATTGCTTATATCTTTCATGTTTGCAGCATCGGCACAAGAAATGAGATGCAGTGGTGGGCTGTTTAGGTTTTTGGGTTTGTTTTGGTTTTGTTTTTTTGGTTTTTTTTTTTTTCCTAAGTTAATTCTTGGCATCATGTTAAATTAGCCTTTATTAGTGTTTATCTTTTCCAAGGCCATCTTTTTACTTTGCTGTTTTGAACTCTAAAGCCACACTGGATTACAAGGCAAGAGTACCTGGATTAAAGTTCAGTTTATTTTGAGCCTAGAGTTACAGTACCAGTACTAGAGCAGCTGATTCATGAAAAACATTCAGGTTTTTTGGAAAACACTCCTACTTCAACATGGTTTGGATTTTCTGTGGCATGGACCTTTTTCTCTCTTGTCGCTTCAAGTTCAATTTTATTTAATTATCATTCAGGAAAGTGAAAAGCTGCACCAGGTGAGCTAAAGTTTTATAGTCTTTAATTTTGTGAACAGTGGAACAATTCTCTTGTCTTATATAGCTGGTTTAAGCAATATTTATTTTTATTACTAGCAGAAACCATTTTGAGTCAGAGCAAATATGAATTACTGTGTAATCTTAAGCAATATACTTACTGTACAGAATGTGACTCCAGTACTAACAAATGCTGTGTTTTAATAATCCATTCTGATATGTACTTGAGAAGTTATTGATACTATTAGCATTACAGTAAGTTTTTTCTGTGAAACATGTGATATGGGTAGTTCTTTGTTCCATACTTCATTCTGGTTCCTAAACTGGGCCAAATCATACTACAAGCATATTTAGGTTAGTCTAGTAATATCTATGTATGTTGAGATGAAGTGGCAGGAGGCAGGAGGAATGTTGTTGTTGTTAGCAGACTGGTTATGGCTGAAGCATAAAGCTTTCTACTACAGCTGAACCTTTACAGACTATAAAGATTGCCTCACCTTCTCCTGAAGCACAGCAGTATCTGAGGCAATACATAGGGCATGAAAAATGTCCTATGACAGTTTAGTATATGAGGTGAGGCATATAAAATTGCCAGCATGATACAGTTGTCTAAGATGAAATTTTGCTGCTAGTTCACAGTAACATTTATCTCTAAGAATGACATCAGATGTCTGGTTACAAGTAACTGTTTTTGAAAGTATAATTCAAAATTACCACCTGTGTAATGATTCTCACTATCAGGCTCATGGGGTTTTGATGCACTCTTGACACCCATGAATGGCAACTTCCATAAAGGTAGCATTCCATGTACACTGCTTGGTTCTCTTCCATTCAAATACCTACCTAATGCAAATTTTGTTTTCTTGTTTCCCCTACCAAAGTTTGACTATGACATCTGAGAATTTGTTGTACCTTTTTGCATGGTGTGAAGCACCTACCTTACTTCTACTGTACAATGTTTTGCATAATTCTGCTTCATCAACATATGAATTTGTTAAACACTTTGGAATGCTATGAAAGCATTTAAGCTTTCACATATCTTAAAAAATTCTAGTCTTAAAGTAATTCACAGGTGAGAGATTGTGAAGTTGATGAGATAATTCTGTCCAATTTATGTATTTATGTTCCCTTTCTTCTTAAGACTAGGTGAAACTGGTTTCAGATAAGTGGCATAATTTGTTAATGCACATTAGAAAAGAGCTTGAAACTTTTCCTCATCAGTACACATCTCTCATTTTGTTACTATATAGTTATATTGGTAGTTGTTTTGCTAGAAAATGTTTTTACTTGACATGAGTACTACTGTTTTTCCTCATTGAATACAGTAGACTGGTTTTGTTTATACTACTAAAATATAAATAAAGGTTACATCCCTATACAGTAGTTTTACATGTACACATATCTGTCTTAAAAATATGGTGTACTTTGCCCTGAATTTTCAATGTTTTTTCTTGAAAAGCTGGTTAGCTTCAAGCCATATCTTTCCCTTAATATATATATATACCTATTAATAGAAAATAGGAACAGTCTTTGAGAAGTAGAATACAGTAAGTTGAAAAGACAGATTTTTTTTTTATATATATATATATATATTTGGGAAAAATAAATCAGAAAAAATAATTTAAGATTATTTTCCAGAAATTTATGCTTTTAGTTTATTGGATTAGCTTCCTGTGAAATAATAAATAATTACTCCAGTTTCAGATGTTTGTGGGAAAACTTGAAAATACTGATTAGAATTAGATTAGTTACGGCCAATATCTAGAATGACCTCTGAAGGTGCCTTTATCAAAAGTTAGCAGGTTTGTTTAGTTAGCTTAAAATTATATTGAAATTTAGTGCTCTTGGAAGTAATTTTAAAATGATGTTTTCAATTTATGGATGGTCTTTAAAGGATTTGTTGGAGGGATGTTTTATTTATTGGATAGAAGGGAAAGGAGATATTTGTAGGTTTTGCTTTTTTCTTTAGTGCCTCCTGTTGTGTTCATGGTCTGTATAATATAAATCTAGTCAATTTTGAGATTAGCATCTTAATCTCTGAGTAATTCTGGTAGATTATGAGAGTTGCTGCACTGCCTCCCATACTGGTTTTTATTTGTGTAATACATGGCAATCTCCGCCTTTTTGTTGGGCTTTCTGGTTTTGTTTTGTTTGTCTGTTTGTTTGTTTGTTTTCCAATTCATCCTGGAGCCAAATTCAACTGCAGTAAGTTCCATTAGTCTGCTCTGTGCCTATGCAAGCACACTTAAGGACTCACTAATGGAGACTATGCAAGATAGGTTTCAGACATGGTGGGGTGCAGACCCCTGCTCTCTTCCAGTGTATTTTTATGTTACTATTTCTTTGAATATTTATGCTTTATGCCACTTTCTTCAGTCTGTAGTGAAAAACTGTATGCAACAGAAGAAATGAGCACCTAAAGTACAGTTCAGACAGAATTCAGGACTGTCTAAAAAAAAAAATTTGCTTGTGAAGAGACAGAGACCAGAAATGTCTTGATATTCTAATATTTCCACCATTATACAGGGAAAGGTGAAACTGTGTGGAAGGCTCTATACCCAGTAGTACTCTGGTTTGTGAAGGGAGGAATAAAAAAAACAATGTTGTCTGCAGTGAATAAGTGTGAACTCTAGAGAAAATGAAAGGATTAGGAAGCTTTCTGATTTTTGGCTTTTCTCTGTAAATTGAAGGAGAGCATTTCTTGCCTTAACTCCTTCAGACTTAACAAAACACAAAAGTGGCCCCAGTCATCCCTCCCTGAGATTTCTGGCTGCCATGGTAAAGACTTGAAAAGAGCTGGCTGAGGCTGGAGCTGGGAAACCAGCCCAGGCTGTGCAGCCAAGAAGGGAAGGAAGGTCATGCAAAGGGAAACTGCAAGGAGCTTGAGGTTCACATCACCTGCCTGAGGAAGAAAGATATAAGATCAGTCTCCTGTAACAGCTTGAAATGCTGAAAGCTGCTTCTTTGCTGGGAGATACCTTTACCTGTAGTGATTGGAAGGCAGCAGAAGTGGCATGGCTTTTGCAGTCCATGGGCCCTCATTGGGAAGGAAGGGAGCAGCTTCTGTTCCTTGCTTCTGGGCCAGGTTGTGTGTTATTTCTAGTGAGTCCTAACATAAAATGCGTAAGCAGTCCCGGAAACAAAGCATGCAAGTTGGGAATGTGCTCATCACTTTATTTCACTAACTGCATTACCAATAGGGCATATGCTAAATGGATTAAGAATAGACTGCCATCTCAACAGTGGCTCTTCAAAAAGAAGCCTGTCCATCTCTTCAGAGCTTAAAATAATTTTTATTAATTATCTAGAAACAAAGATGAAATCATTGACAATTATGCTGTCTACAATTTTTATCAAAACAGTAAATAACTA
Organism: Agapornis roseicollis; assembly: GCA_002631895.1. Classification (NCBI taxonomy): domain Eukaryota; kingdom Metazoa; phylum Chordata; class Aves; order Psittaciformes; family Psittacidae; genus Agapornis; species Agapornis roseicollis. The sequence goes on from NDXB01014143.1 coordinate 18,007, forward strand.
TGACAGTTAAAGGAGTTACATAGTTGAAGCAGCTGATTTCTAAAATTGGGGAAGTCAGACCCCCATCATAGGCGTGGCAGTCACAATCTGAAACACTCAGACTTTGAAAGGGTCAGTAACTGAGTTCATGCCCCTAGGTGGTGCTGTAGAAGAAAATGCTAGTCATATTCATATATTCATTATACATATATATGAGAATATACAGATATAGGAATATATATATATACTCTGTGTGATTCATAAATGTATACAGATATAAAATGTTGGAGATTGGTGAGGCTAACCCTAGACAGTGTACCCATTTGGTATTCATATGGAAAAGAAGTGTTAGGGAAGGAGGAAGAAATGATGGAGAAGAGCTCGTGAACCAGTTAGAAGAAATGCCTCTGAATAAAAAAACTTCCAAACTCAGTTCCAATCTTTGATTTGGTAGCAAACACAAAATAGTACAGAGGAATTTTGAGGACAAGAAGCCAAGACTTAGCAGCATTCTCCACTCTAGTGCTGCAGACAGCTGAAGGATGACTGGGAATGAGGTCCAGGTTTTAGCTCCAGCAGGGATGAGTTACCAGAATCAGTGAAGGCTCTTCAGCCCCCAGCACTCCATCATGCCTCTGTGTTGTGCTAACAGATCTGCTCTGGCAAGCTAGCACTAGCAGAATTAAATACAGCAGAAAAAACAATTGAAATGAGATTTGCAACATTCAGGAGATCAGACAAAATCTTTGTGTAAAGATACAGTATTTTCTGACCTGAAATTAGATTAAATGTTCTTACACCTCAAAAGAGTATTCATGATGTTTTAAAGTTAAATTGACTTGGCCACTGTTGCAATAGGACAAGGGATATGATTTTAAACTAAAAGAGTGTGGATTTAGACTGGATTTAAAGAAGACATTTTTTACAATGAGGGTGGTAAAACACTGGAACAGGTTGCCCAGATTAGTGGTAGCTACCCTATCCCTGGATGCATTCAAGGTAAGGTTAGATTGGGTTGCTCAGAGACTTGTCCAGTTGAAGATGTCTCTGCTCATTACATAGAGGGATTTACCTAGATGGCTTTTAAAGGTTCCTTCCAACCAAAACCATTCTATGATTAATTTGTCTGTACAGGAACTGGATGATGGCCTTACTAACCAGATGTTTTTTGTTAAAATGTAGTTGAATTGCACTGCCTTGGTTAGCATCACAGTTGGACATCCTCTTTTAGTGCCTCCAGTATCTCTGATCACAGACCACTTACTTTCTCATTATGACTGAATTCATCTTATGAAACAATTGCTACAAATGCCACAAAAATTAAAAAAAACCCACATTCTCTTCTGGAAAACTTTGAATCAGTTTAAGCCAATGTTTCTTTTTTGCCTTGGCTTTATATCTTGAAAATGATACTGAAAATCCTCCTATCTGAGTTGCATTTTTGTCTTCTGCACAGTCTATATTTCTAAAAAGTTCTATTACTGGCATTGAGTATTTTTTTATTAAGCCTTTGTGTACTGCTTGCTACAGGGGATTACTCAGAGTATTTCTTCTGAAGTAATATCTTCTTGAGGAAATTAAACTTACCATGTAGCGTATTTTGGTTTTGTGCTGAAACTCTAACTTGAACTATTTGAGCAGATATCTGAAAGGCACTTATATAAAGTGGGGAAATGTTTTTTGAATAAATTTAAAACCAATAAAATGCATCTTTCCAAGTTTGTGTGCCACTTCCCTCCTGCTTTTAAGACTGTGTAATAGAAAAACCTCCCCATAATGTTTGATTTCTCATTAAATGGTAATGCAGAGGGAGACCTAATGATGACCCTAGTCTAAACACTTACACATTAACTTCCATGTGCTGGTTGTTTTGGGCAACTCTTGGGGAATCATTCTTTCACCTTGCATGAATAATCCAAAGATGTTTAATTTAAGGTTTCCTTCCAAGAAACTATGAATAATGTGTACATTAATGCTGAAGTAAGGGTTCACATTGTGCAAGGCTGAAATAATTTCTATTCATTTAAAATTCAGTCAAGAAAGATCCTCTGTGCTTTCAGACCACAAAAAAATTTAAAAAATTAATGAGATTTAATTAAAAATGGTGATGTTGCAGTAGCTACTGGTATTACCCTAGCAGTAAACTACTTGCCTAAATAATCTCTCAGTAATGTTAGTTATAAGTGGTAGCTGTGTGTGGATTTTGGTTGTTTTTCTTGGTTAAACTTCCCAAGGTGCTGCTGCTCCTCCTCATCACCCTAAATGCAAGCCTACATGGGAGCAACAGAACAGAGGAGGATCTGTCTTCGTCTGTATCTACAGACAATGCCTTTTTCCCACACTGCATGTGCACAAATGCTTCCAGACACTCTTCATTCAACTCTGAGTAGTTAGGAATGGCCACTTCCTTACAATTTGTCCGATGGAAGTGGTGGCGTTCTTCAAGAAGAAATCTCTGTTTGCTTACATTCATCAGTTCTCTTTCAGCATCTCTAGAAAGATGGGTGGCCTATGGACAATTGAAAATGTCAAAATGCAGCTGTCTGACAGTTTTGTCTCTTACATAAAGAATCAAAAATTAATTCAGATAACATCAATTCAGTAACTGTTTTGAATATGTTTGTACAGTAGAAATTCGTTACACTGGAAGAAAGACGATTGAAACTGTTAACTTTCAGCACTGATCACACAACAGTGTGCTCAGTTCTCTTCTAAAGGGAAAGTAAGGCTTGTGTGCTGGTGTGGCCTGCCTCATGGTTTGCTCTGCCAATCTGCTATTAAATCTCTCTCCCTCTGAAACAGTGTTTCTGTTGAAACATCTGTTGAAAATAGAAGTCCATAGGATTTCAAAATTTACCCCCCCCTTTTTTTTTTTTTTGGTACAGTGCATTTCCTGAGGTCAAAATATGTGTGTGGACATAGAGCTTATTTTTGCATTATTTTCTGTGCAGCAGTTAAATATTTTCATACTAATCATTGCCTTAGGTCTTTTATGTGCTTTTATTCCTATCTGAACTGTGAATTTCTTCAAGTTTTTGTATGGTAAAATGCTGAGAGAAGTCCTGCAGTATCATTAATTTGAATGGGAATAAGAATATCAAAATCTCAATTTTCTCTCAAGTACTCTGCATTGCTTCTGGAAAAACAGCTCTCAAACTAAAAAGTTTCTACTTCAGTTCTGTGAAGGGGCTTTGAACTGCAGTGATGCTCCCATCTCCCAAACATTTGCTTCTCCAATAAACTTCTTAGAGCCCAATTGACCTGTACTTGACTCTCTCTCTGTAATCTTTACGTTTATGGCACTGTTGCAGCTCCTATCAACACTTTTTTTTTTCCTCTATTTTGTTGCTTGCCTGCAGTTGGCTATTGATCTCAGCTGTCGCTTTATCACTTATTATGTAGTTGGTTCAAAAAAAGGAAAAAAAAAAAGGAACAAAATATTTAATATTTTGGCCTGGTTATGCGAAGTGTCACTTACCTATGGTGATACAACACCATTTTTAAAAGGAAAGAAAAAAGAAAGGCAATTCACTCCTTTCTTAGCATAAACACTTCTAGTAAATGGAAGGTGGGATAGACTGGGAGCCAGGAGCCTGTGTGCTTTTGTCTCTGCTCTGTGAACTGATGTTGGTTGTTCTGGGCAGTTCACACTCCCCATTGACCCAAGTCTCTGGTCTCATTTTTAATGATGATATAACATTTTGTATATATTTAACTGATGCTATACTTGATCATTTTAGTGCATGTTGAAACAGGGTTCAAGCCTCAGCTGTTTATCATGCTTTGATCTCATAATACTTCTGGCATGAATGTGCAAAACACATAGTCAGTGGTATTTGTTAATGTCTGACTTCCTTAGTAGGGCACAGCTTTGCTTCAGAGATGAGCAAGTAACTCAGGAACCATAGTATTGGATCTGCCATTGTCCTGTTACAATACAAGTGATGTTCTGACTAGCAGCTCAGAAAGCGTGGGAAGAATTAGGTAAAAAAAAAAAAGAAAAGGAAAATCCTATGCCAATTGCTAGCTGTGACCATCTTCAGGAGTCCATGGTGAAAGCAGCTACATTGTCTGTTTCTCTTGCATCTTCTCCATAACCATGGGAGGCAGAGAGAAGTATAAAAGGTCATGTGTTCATATCATCCTGACCCACTATATGAAAGGAATGGTGTAGAGAAGATGTTTATTATGACAGCTGTAATAGTATGTGCAATATTCTTGCCTCTGTGCATACTGCATTTTCTTATTAGAACATTAGGAGCATCTCTCCCCTCTCCTCCTCATGCTACTTGCTGTATGAAAGATTTTATAGTAATACAGGTGCCAAAGAAATAGAAGGCTGTATCTGTTTTGGGGTTTTTATTTATTTATTTATTTATTTATTTTTAACTTTAGTTCTACTCTATTACTTATTGCTTTCTGCCATATGCTGCTATGTAAGAACAAGAATCCCTCTGAAAGAGGAGATCTGCAGGATGGTGATACCTGTTTGTGTTTTGCTAAGTCAATAGCTGTTTGCTAGTGGGCAATTAAGGAAAGAACAACAAATCAGATGTCAGTTTATTATGGAAATGAGTAATATATCACTCAATCTTTGTGCTGTTAGCTTTATTTAAAGGCTCAAAGATCTGCTTGATTTTATGTGCATACTTAAGGCTGATGAAAAATGGGATTGCAAAGCATGCAAGCATACGGAGTACAATTTCAGTAGTCATGTCTGAGAACCAGTCTAAAAATAGGAAATCCCAGTTTCTGTGGGCTTGTAGGGGGTTGGTGGGAAATACAGTGAGAATGTTATAGATTTCTGGCATAATGGCATTATTTAAATTTCAGTCCAAACCATGCATAGGATCTAATCCAAAGACACAAACAGAAGCAAGGCAAAGAAAAAAGTTTCTGATGAATGTCTGAAATGCAAACAACTTGCTTGAAAGGAGCAGTGTGAAGCATGGGGCAGAGAGGCATGCATACTGACATAAGCAGTATTTTCTCTTTGGACAGGGAGACTGGATTTGTAAAATGGTTATGCTCCTTATAAAACTGAACAGAAAAGAGCATAATGTACCTAGAAAAAGAAACAGAAGTATGCATATCCTGCAAAATGTAGTAGTTTATTAAACAAATCATCTCCTATTTGGAATAATTTCCTTGACCATGATGGGACATGGATGTTGCTTAAATATTTGACACTGAAACATTAATTGCTAGGTAGCTGAAGTTCAAGCAGCTGAAGGTAAAATCTACTCATATAGGAGTATACGTTACCTGGTATAGTAGCTAAATCAAATCTGTAGCTGACAGAGAAAGCAGTACGCTTGATGGCTGAAAGCAGGTGGAAACTACAACAGTGTGAGTATATACAGCAGCTTGTGTAATGGTGGAGAGGACATAAGAGCCTACTTACTTGCTCCTCTTTTTTCAGGTGACATCTGAGTCTGTAAGTAGGGGTATTTTATATAAATGCAAATTGAAAAACAGCAAACAAACCAAAAACGAGTGAATGCAAGGGCATTGCACCACAGAGAAAAATAAAACAGTAAATGTACTATGACTGACATCAGTTAAACCTTTATAGCCATAAATGATATGCACATAATGGTGAAAGAAGACCATTTCAAAAACCTGCCGTTTTAGACCTTAAGAAGGGCTGGGGGATGAAAGGGTAGACAAGCAGAAAAAGTATTAAATATCTTCAGCTTCACTGCAGATATGAATGCTTTAGGATGGTGCCCTGATCAGAAGATTTGTTCAAGGTCACTTTATTTTTTTTTGTGACCAAAGGTTTTCCAGAGTTGGTCCCTTCTGTGCTGCTGTGGTGAGACTGTCTGGAGGCTGGGTTGTCAGCAGTGCACAGAGACCTTTTCCCTCTTTCCTGGGGTCGGTGCTCTCATGTGTTCATTTGACAGTTGCATTGCAGTTTCATTACAGGGAGTCTATGTCTATCTTAGTGTTGCTTGCTGTCATGACTTACTATAAGTGCTTCTACTGGTGAGCTGGAAACTTGGCCATATCATTAGACTTCCACAAGTTTCCCTGTGTGTTATCTGGGGAAAGGGTGAGAGGGAAACTCTCAAGTTCCTTGTGCTTTTCTAAAGTAACGGGTAAGATATTGGCTGCGTTGGCTATGTTCCAAATAACACTTGCAGAAGTCAGCAGAAAGATGAGGTATCAATGAATGTTATTACTACTTATTTACTGAAATTCTATCCTAAGTTATTTAGGGTATGAGGAATGGAAGGTGCACTTAACTGTTTGTTTTCTAGAAAAAGCCAAACCAAAGCAATGAGAGAATGTCTGTCTCATATGGACTGCAGCAGGCAAACGAGTGGGAACTGGTAGTGCTTACCACACTGGGAACTGGGAAGTGCTTACCGCAAGGGAACTCTGCAGTTCATCTGTGCTGCTTGACGTAAAAATAATAATTCAATGTAGTTTTCTCTTGGCTTCGTACTGAGTTTTGTGAAGTGGGGTTCAGATCTACATTTACATTATGTAATAGCTGGTATTTAAAAGTTCTTTCCCAATTGTAGAAACTGAATTTTATTTAAAAAGTCTGGATGTTTTATATTATGATTTAATAGTTATTTCTTACTAATGTTAAATCAGAATTCTTAACCTGGGGTTTTTATCCTAGTGAAAGAAAAGGGAAATAAAATCTTTTGACCTCAGCATGGTAGCTTTTGGGGCTTCTGGGAAGGTTTCTAGCATGTGTATGCATGTCCTGCTTCCTGAAGGATCCTGAAGGATCCTGAAGGATCACAAAACCAAGCAGTTGCTCATGAGAGATTCTTGAGTGTGTATTTCTGGGTGTTGGGTGAGAGAAGTTTGGTGTTCATCTGTTGGTGTTTGGTAGAAGGATCTGTATTTCCTCTTCAGCGATATGCTAGCAAGGTTTATTTGGATGGGTGGGTTTTTTTGGGGAGTTGTTTGTTTGGTTTTGGTTTGTTTTGTTTTTTGGGTTGTTTTAACCCAGAAAACCCTCTGGTTTGTTTTATTAAATACATGATTTAATATTGATTTTAAAAATAACTTGAAGGGTATAGATGAGTTAATTATTGTTGGTGATTACATTTCCCTGAATCTTATCAGCCAGTCATACTTCCTTGTTAAAGAACTTTATTTTCGTGTTTATCTTCTAATATAATTGAGCAGATGACAAAATAACCATGCTATTTAAAAAAACAATTCAGTGTTTATAAGCAAGGCTTTGCTACAGTTTCTTTGTAGGACCCAAATGTTTGGTCCAAGTACTATGCCTTAATGAATTACTTCAGTTCACCTGAGGTGTGTTTTTTTCTTGAATTTGCAAGAAGCTGAGAATGTAAACCTGGTTGACTGTGTGTTACATGATCTGCAGTGTCTGAGTGAGCCATGAGAAGGTAAAAAGGTATGCCAGTGGTCTTTTGGAATCACTGTCCAACCACATCTGACTGCAAATTGTTTTGTTTTTTTTCAAGTCTGTTGTACAGTGTGTTTTTACCCTGGAGAGTGTGTTGATCCCCTGAGTCACTGATTTTGAATAATTAGAAAATAAAGCTTTGTGTACTTGATTTAAACAGTTGGAATGGCCTATGTCTGTAAGAAAATTCAAGATTAAATTTTTAAATCTTTAAATGTATTTTTGTATAGCTTACAGTTCATCTTGTTAGATTCAGTATAATCTTAAACTGGAAGCAGATGTGTCTTTGCAGATGATCCCACAAATTTAATTCAAACCAGTTTTAATTCATGTTTTCAGTAAAAAGTATTTGACTGTCTTATTGATCAATCTGATGTGTTTATAGCATGCAGACAGCAGTCAGGCCATCAGGTACTTTCTGTATTGCGTTACAAAGATTGAATCTTTTTTGCGTTCTTTAGACTGGTAGCTAAAATTAAAAACAAAAGGACCCTCAAACCTTTCAATTCTGCGCTGGAATGGGAGCAGAAGCTGTGAAATGTTGAGAGTAATGCTGCTGTAATCAGAAATAGGCAAGGATTGAGCCCCAGAGTGCCTATGTGTGGGAGAAGGGGAAACCTTGGTACCCATACTTGCCTGAGGGACCCTAATGTAGTGTCAAGCAATTTCTCTAGCCAAGAAGCCATTGCTTGGGGATCAGTGGATGAGGTATAGTCATTCCACCTCTCTTCTCAGCCCCTGACCCCCACACAGGATATTTGTTGTTCTGACATTCTTGGACAATTAAGGCATGTACAGAATCAGAGGTCGGACATTTCAGAACATTGGGCTCAAAGACTAGACTACCTCTTTCAACCTGTGGACCAGAATTTCTTCCAGTACATTTGTTGATCTGGGCCTAACTACCCCATAGAACCAAGCATAAAAATGTTTCCTAAATGATAGCAAACAGATTGATTTAAGAATCTTGCTTAAGACAGGTATTGTCCGTGGAGGAACTCTAATGCAAACCAGTGTATCATGATGCTTAACTGCACTTCAGGGTGCAATGATTGTGCTTATTTAATGAAAAAAAAAAAATAAATGTGATGAGTTACAGAAGTCTGAGGTAATAACTCAGTGTAACTTGCTAAGGTCTTCTTAGGCCTGCACTGTCTGTCTTCCTTGCCCCCAGGTCAGTTTGTAACTGTAGATAAAACTGACTGGGCAGTGTGAATTCAGGTTACATAGCATTTTAGAATGAATGTAAAATAAAACCCCACTAACTCTTTAACCTGGGGAGTAGGGTTTAATTCACTGTAGTGTTCTTTGGATTCATCAGTGTGTTGAATTTAATTATTAATTTCTTAAATAGAAACCAAATACATTATTTATTTCAAAACCTGTTAAGAATAGTATTAATTAAATGTAATGTCAGTCTGTATCTGTACAAGAGTTGTATCAAGGTGTGACAGCACGTAATTGAAAATTTTGTTGTTTACAGTGAAATTGAGATTGTTATTGATTACAAAGAACTTTATTCAGAAGTCAATTTGGAAGAGAATAAGATGTTTTATAGCAAAGTTAGAAGTTTTTGACTTAAAATTTCCAAAGTATATAATGCATACCAGTGTTATAAAAATAAACTTACTGAGACTAAATGCCAATTTATTAGAGCACTTTTAAATGTTGGTGATTTTTTTTTGTTTTTTTCTTTTTCCATTCCAATTACAAATGAACCCACCACACACACACACTTCAAAAACTGTCAAAAAAAGAGATGTTTTGAAATTAAATGCCATCACAGTGAATGTGATTTTTGTGAAGCATTTGGATTTCAATATAGCAGCATTCTCTGGTGGATAATTGTTTGATTGTAGTTTTTTTCCAACTAGCTCTGGTATAAAGTGGCTTATGTATGCACTTTTTATTTTGTATGGCACACTTCCATTTCATCTTAGGAGCTTTATAAAGATAAAGCTTTATAGAGCCCTTTTCTGCAGATATTATCCCCATTATACAGGAAGGTAAGCAAATACAGAGGAAGGTTAATTGAATTGCCCTGCTGCAGTATGTGAGTATTGGAGCTGGAACTACAATTTGGGAATGATTGTTCCCAAGTCAGTACTTTAATCTAATATAGCGCAGGAGTATATCCTCTGGTATTGTAATGGGGTGGGGGGGAAGAGGGTATAGAGCGGAAAACACAAAGTTAGTTAGATCTTAAAGTTAAGTTCCAAAGTATTGCTTTTCTTCCTGTTAAGACTGTTTTCCTCTTAATATGTTATTTCTAATAACAGTCACCTGTCATGCCATAGCAGATAAGATAAATGGGACCAACTGTGGCTAATAAGAACCTTGCTGTTCATTTTAGGGATCAGAGTTTTAGCTCATCATTTATCTTGTTTGTGTTTTTCTATGTATTTGAATAAGTGGTAAGGCACAGATTTTTAAGGATGTTTAGAAACTGAGCCTCACAATGAAGACCAATTTAAAACTGTTTGTGGGACTGAAAGAGGAGATCGCCTTGTACTCTTTGGAGTGACTCTGTGGTATTGATTGTTTAAGCAAAATATGTATGATCACTATCCTGATAGAAGTAAATCCTTGACACTCTTAAAAGCGGTACAAGAGATTTGTGGTATGTATGGGTCACTGATTTCTACCCAAGCTAGTGTGTGCATTTGTTTTAGCTTTAATTCCTGTTCTGGTTTGTTTGTTTGTTTGTTTGTTTGTTTGTTTTCAGTTAAATCAAGACTGAAAGTTGAGATCTGGTCATGAAGTATATTGCACAATTTTCTGATTTTGGAAGAATTATTTTGTTAAAGGCTTTGCTTTCTTACTGTAACTTGAGTTTCTGTGCATTGCTTAGCTTGGTGATACTGTTGGACTTGTAGAAGTTGAGGTAAACAGTGCTGGCATAGGCTCATTTAATGCCAAACCCCTCAAATACAAGGTTATGCAAGGAGAAATGAGGAGCACAGCAGGGAAGGGGTCTTTGACCCTTCCCTAGAAAGGATCCTTATGTGTGAACTATAGCAGCACCAGTAGCAGGTACAGTGCTCTCTTTCACGGAGTCTGTTTAAGGGCATCCTTTGGGCATCAAGAAGGGAGGGAAAAGCTTGTTAGTTTTTGAAAAAAGAGTGTTCTAAAGATCTGCTTTCTCCCTTTGCTCTTGTATGCTGTGCAGCTCCTCACTACTGATGAAGAGCAAGGCAATGGACACATTGCGCCCTTTACAGAAACGATTGCTTTGTAATTCTGTGTTTCAGATTATCCTGTCTGTTTAGCACAAATGTATTTATGGAAAATTTAAGTCTTTTTTGTGGTTAGTGGAGGGGCAACTATCTCTAATCCTTCAGGAGGGTGCATAGAAATGCTAGGACTCCATGAACTAACTTCTAGCTTTGTCAGCCTCTATGGCAGTGATACACAATACCACTTGAATGTTCATTGTGAAGGGTACAGAAAAACTAAGGCATATTGAGATACCATGAAACACTCTGGGAAGTGTTTTAAAATTGTTTTACTGCAACTCTACAGATTTTTCCTAATGAGCGCTGTTGAACTGTTTTGAGGGCTGTGGTAGACCTGGGCCACCACATGAGTCTGCAGCTGTTAGGCCCTTCTGTTACCTTGTAATAGTGGTAACTTTTTCTTCTCTGTAAAAGTACTTCTGTTTTTTAACTGTATTTCCCTGGGTTTTGAGAAGGTTCATTTAAAGGGTTGCTGTGGCAGTTCTCTACTGTCTGGCAGTATGAGTATTAGTAATCCACACTGAAGGATGGGAAGTAAGTAGTCTGGTTATTCCTTAAAACCATTTCTGGAGTAAAGGCAAGCACTAGCATTGATTGCCCTGGGCACTTGAAGCTGAAGTTGTACCACAGCACTTCTGTACTTTGTTCTCTCTCTACCAGTTGAACTTTTCTGGCTCAAAGTTAAACAGAATAATATAGATATTTACATAATTATTTTTACCATAAAGCTTACCAAGGCTTAGCCAATTTTCTGAAAGTCCAAGGCCCGCATTCATGATTGAGGTGAATTCTTCCCTTGTCTCTTCCCTCTCAGTGATTGCAGTGGCTTCACTGTAAATGCCTCCACTGTAAATGCCTTCAAAGGGAGTGCTGCACTGGCAAATGTAGGGACCATCTTTGTCCATGGGCATGAACAGGCCATGTCACCCAAGGCACTGTCCAACCTGGCCTTGAGTTTGGGCATTTTCATTAACACCAGGGTCTGTTGGACTGCAACAGTCACTCAGGTTCTTGGAGTGAACTCCTTTTTGGCTGAGGCTGTCTGTAAATACTGACCCATTCATTGCCTTTGTTGGGGGATGGCTGGGTGGCGTGCCTGCAGGAGCAGAGCTGCACTGTTCAGTGAGCAAACCTGAGATGTCTTTATGCAACAGGCTGGGCATGGCAGTGGTTAGTGGTTCCTCTCCTGCTCAGGACCCCCAGGAGCAGGTGGCAGGACAGCTGGTTTAACATATTGGGGTGCCTGGCTCTGGCCCCAGCTCCTCCACATCAGCTCAAGCCCCCATGGTGGCTGCCACCTTTCTTGGTGTGATGGCTGACAGTGCTATTTGCATCTTTGCTTTTCCTGCCCACCCTAGGTTAATCTAGCTGATCTGAGCCAAGGCCTCAGCGCCCTGAACAGGGGCCACCTTGGAGGTGGGCTTTGCTTTGAGGTGTGCAGGAGAAAGTCCTCTGACCTGCAGGTTCTCCTAGGAGGAGGGAGAAGGAAAAAAAAACAGCAGTTTTGAATCTTCTTTGTACTGGATAGCATTGTTCTTCTCATTCCCACTGTTCTGTGTCTTCCGGTCACTGTATGCCTGGCAGCTTTCCCTTGGTATAAGAGCAGAGGCCACAGGACATGAGCATCCTTTTACAGTCAGCAGAGCCAACCCAGACCAAGCTCTGCAGCTCTTCTGTTTAAGTCTGAGGTATCTGAATAATAAATGCCAAGAAGAGTCTTGTGTACTTGAATGGAAAACAGCTGAACATCTCTCCCTCCTCCCTCTTCCCCTAACATTATAATCTCTTTGGCCATGTGCTCTCTCTTTCTCCCTCTGTTGTTAAGTTTTTCTCTCTGTCTCTTTTTCTCTTTCCTGCTTTTTCTTTTGCAAACTGACAAGAAAATTACTTAAATAAATTCTTAAATGACTGGTTGCAGCAGTTGTGCAGGCACATAGGCCAGTGGGAAACCCTTCGGAGGAGCACAGGCCCATTGGCTTAGGCTGAGAGGAGATGCCTGCACCCAGCGTGGAGGCAGAGCCTGTTGTAGAGAGCTCCCTCAGCTTCAGCCACCTTGGAGGGGTCTCCCTCAGGCAGAAGCTGTGGGATGACCTAGGAGGAAGCAGATTGAGGTCTCAGTGCCTGTGGGTGAGGTGACGTGTCCCACAGCTCACCAAGGGATGGTGCCTTGGCCTTTCCCTACTTGCTCTGCCCTGGGAAGGGAGGAATGAGCAGCAGTGCCTTTCCATCTGTAGCCTTTTTCCTCCTTCCCTTCCTCAGCAGTTTAATTTGCACCTCTAGGGTGCTTCTAAAGACTTGTGATAATATACTTGTTTTGAGGGAAGAAAGAAATATTTTCTTCAGTTATACATAGAGATCCTAAGCAGAAATACCTGCTAATTTTTGAGTCCCAAACTTAAATCAGGGGTTCAGGGTGCTTGAAGGGTTGCTGACTATAATTGAGGCCAGGCACTATTGTACCAGCTGCTCTAGTATCCTGAATTCCTGGAGCTAGTCTAACATCAGCTTGTATTATCAACTCTCTCACAGTTCTTACCCTAGAATTTAGTTAGTTTATTTTCTACTTTTTTTCCAAGTCATCTCAGGCTAAGTTTCTGTGAGCTGGTAGGTTTCTTTATTGGCTCCTTCCATTATTTCACTTTTGCAAATGAGGTCCTAAAGCACAAAATGGAAAACATCCACAATTTTAAAGTTCAGATGTGTAGGTATCTTGGTGCTTCAAGTGCTAAGTGCTCTACGTGGCCTTTATTTAAGAACTTATTTTACCTGCTGTTGAGTGTTACATGTGTCTGGAAAGCCAACACCATAAGGTTTTCAGTAATTAATATTCCTTTTCTGACTTGTAGAATACAACAGTATCAGAACCAAACTTAACTTTAGAACACCTGAACATACTGGCCATTATTGTTTTCTAGGTTTTGGATATAACTGGTTTTCAAATATTTTTCTATTGTTTCACAATCTGCAGACATGGCCAAATTTAACTAAAATTACAACTAATCCATGTTCAAGAGTAAGAAATAAATTGATGGTTTGGATTACTGTTGTTTGGGGTTTTTTAATAATTAAATTAGACTATTAGAATTGCTAAATTAAACTATTATTTTCAATAACTGAACTAATTCTAATTTTAGTAACTAAAACTACAAAGTGAACAGTAAAGAGCTAAACAGTATGTATGGTTTGAAAAGAACAGTGTTGCTACTTAGTATTGGATTTTAACACAGGGGTTCTGTTTATTGTAACAGTTTGTTACCATAGAAGTATAAACTGAAAGGTAGCAATGATGACTTAGTGTAATATGTTATGTTAAATAAACTTGTCCTGTTAGGGCTACATGCAGGGCTTTATTTACATTACAGTAAGCTGTTTTCTGCTGCATTTACAATTCAGCTATACAAATAAATTAAGGGATCTCATGACAGTATGATTTACTTTCTCCTTGCAAACTAAAAAACATTAATATTTTAAGCATATTTGCTTGAAGTGGATACATGATATTTTCTGTTGGAGCACCATCAAACCTACCATCTAAGAAAGGAAGTATATATCAGTCTTCATGTTTCTATATTTAAAGGATGCACAAACATTGAATACAGTGTTTAGGCTTGGTGCTATTGCAAACGGTATTGAATAACTCTTTGCAATATATTTCTGTCCTGCACTAACAGATGAACAGCCACAAAATGAAATAAATCAAAAGAGTCAGTACAATCACACACAAAATTCTGACTTTAATCTTCTGTGTTGTACAAATGCACTCTTTTGGAAATCACTGGATTTGATTCAGCTTTGGTTGAGCCAAATGTGTGCAGCTGAATGAATGACTTGGTCTGTAATACTGGTGGTGTTGGTGGTAATAGATAAGCTGTAAAGGAAAAACTGAGTCTGGACTTCTAGTCCCAGGATAGTTTGCAGGGCTGATAAGTTGGGGGGTGAGGGCAGGGAAGAAGTATTTCTGTTTAGATAAAGGAGCAGATGTTGTCTGTACTCCAGGTACAAAGGCCATAGAACATCACAGTTTTTAAATAATATTTTCATTAAGATACATACTTCCGACATGATACAGGTATTACTCCTTCTGTGAACATCTGTTCTTTTTTTTAAAAAAAAAAAATGTGTCAAGTGTAATTCAATTTTGTTTATGAATGGAGCTGGTAGAATTAATTTGAAATATCTTCATGTAAGTATTTGGAGGTAAGCTCTTCCTCTTTCTTTTTCACTAAAAGCTGTTTGACAAAATGCAGGGTAACTTACTCTTTTTGTAAACATTGCCTCCTTTGGTTGCTCAGCTTGATGCAGTTCCCATTCATTAGGAGCTGTCAACCTAGGTCCTGGGAGGAGAGGGATGCTACTTTTGCACACAGCTAGCTGACTGCCATATGGTGTCCTGCACAAGAAGGGAAATTCTCCCTCATAGAAAATTGTACATACCTGGCTTCCATGATGTTATTAAGTATTCATACTTTTATTTCCATTATACATGGGAGCACAAGAGAAATGCCATCTCTGCTGCGATCCACACTTGGCATTTTGTGTTCTTCCTTGCTGAACGTGTTTCTCAGCTGCAGGTTTACGATTTGTGCTTCTATCATGTGATGCTGTTGGTTTCAGGGTCCTGTGTGCTTTTCATTCTGCTTTCAAAGAATTTTGTCCAGTGTTCATGTTTGGTTTAATGTTTGTAGAAGGCAGACTTATCTGGAAAATTACAAGTTATCTGAGAGCAGTCAGTGCTGAATTGAAGTTTTGTTAGAAAATACTATAATTTTGCTATTTCTGATGAAGGTAAGCTGTAATGGTTTGTGTAATGTGTCTGCAGCTCTGTAAGCTGTAATTCGAATATAAATTGATACTACCTGACCTTTGTAGTTTCTCTGAGTAAAAAATCCAGCTGGAAGCAAAACTTGATACTTTATTGCTATTTGGTGAAAGGCAAATGGTACTTTACCGCTATTTGGCAAAATATTAGTGTACCTTGTAGGAAGGCTTCATGTGTTTATCAGATAATGCTTACAGAAAGCTTTGAAATCGACAAACATAAAAAAGTAGAAGACTTTGAAAGAATAATGTAGCGAAGTTACTTTCTGGTACTAAGTCCGTCTGTGTGTCCATGGAGTCCTAGGAGGGCCCATGCTTCAGGCCATCTCTGAAAGCCCAACAGGGGTGTCATTTGCCTTAGGATGTCTAAGATAATACCAGGTACCTCTGGTTAGGCAACAGAAATTGCTCCAATAGACATCTAAATATAAGTGTGGAAATCTCAAAATGGACCTTGTAGTAGGAGCTTGAAATTTTCATTACAGCATAAAGCAAGAGTATTTTGCTTTTTCCTCTTAAAAGCCATCACACAAGGTCAAGTTTGCTGTCAGTGTTTCTGGATGTGAATACATTTTGGAGATAGATCCTTAACATTTTTTCTTGATGTTTACCCCCACCTTGTCCTAGCAAAAATTTGGAGTGCAGCTTGTGTCACCAATGTGAGAACACTGAGAAACTGACTCAGGGCATCTCCCACCTAGTTCAGAATCCCCCTTATATACTTCACTTTGACACATATGTGTGTAAAGCTTTTTTTTTTTTTCCCACCACTGTTCAGCTAACAGTGTTATCTATTCAGAAGAATTAAAGGGGAAAAAATAAGAAAAGAACATAATTTCTCATTACTTCATTCAATCTCATTATTATCAGTATTAAACTGTCAGTACTTGAATGACAGTGTATTACCACTGTCAGCATGAGGCTAGACAGTTCACCTGAATTTTTTTTTACTTATAAAGTCACCTTTCCTGTTTCTCCTCAACTGATCATGTGAAACAGTTTTCAGGATGGTGCTGCCTGTGGGTGCAATCATCCAAAAAATGCTAGGAGGAACTGTGAGTGGCTGCATTGCCGGCATCCTGCTTCTCACTGCCTTTGAGGACATGGGGCTGCTGACTTCCCTGCTGTTAGAGCTGGGATGCGTCAGAGTTAAGTGGCAAATGTCTGTAAATTTTAATGGGACTTGTCTGCCAGAATCTATTAGGCTGCTTTTAAATATTTAAGCTATGATTGAATATTTCTTAGAAAGGCATTTCCCCATAATACTAATTTTTTATCGGCTGAAAGAAAGTGGGTTTTCATTGCACTGGTTTTTGAAGCTGAAAGAATCAGGCTTGACCTGAAGTATTTGTTCTACGTAAAATATGAAATCATATAATTCTGAAGGATGATTCTGTCTGTGTACTATATACAGTCTTTTCAAAATTGGGTTTTTTTCGATATATCTGGTCTGTTCGTAATGCCTTTATTTTTTAATCATATCAAGTGCCCTGGCATATTATTTTTATACCTCATATTTCACATAATAGTAGGCTGAAGCATTTACCATAAATTTCTGATCTGATACAACAACATATACTCCTATTCTCTATATTTTGGGTTTTTTTTCCTTTAAATTTACATTCTAGGAAATTGCAGGTTGCATGCAAGAAAGCCCTTCTGTTCATCCCCATGACCTGTATAAACAGCTAGAAGATAGACTTTAATATCTAGGTGCAAATCTAACCTTGTAATAACAGCAGGACCAATCAGCCTTAATCCGAGGTTTTGGGAAGGATGGGAAGGCTCTGCAGTGTTGAACTATTAGCTCAGTGATGAGGGTGGTCATGGTAGATGTAATAAACTCGGACTCAACTAACATTTTTTTCCTAAGGACTCTTGAACATAAAACTTCTCTGTCTGAAGAAAGTGCCCTGTTAACCAGGCTAGAAATAACTGAGAAATAAGGTTTGTTGTGCTGCCCTGTATGCAAAATGAAACACTCCATGGAGCGGGGCCTGGAACCAGATGTTTCATTTCCCAAGTGGCTAATCTAGCCACCCGGCTAGAGAGTTGTGTTTTCTTAATACCCCTCCCTTCCTTCATTTACATAGTCTGTACACAGGGGAGGGTTCCAGTTGGTCTGTAGCATTACATGACAGCACACTGTCTTATACTTTTCTAGAGGGTATAATTGTACCATGCCTAATTCAAGTGCAGGAGGAAATGATTAGCCAAAAGATGTTTGGTAGGTCAAGCATCAAAACCTGCATGGTTCATCATAAAAGACAAAGCATTATTTTTTTATTTGCTTATTCTCAGGAATTCTTGTGCTCTTGGGGTTGCCTAAAGAACCAAGAGACCTTCAATTCTAGTCTGAACTGAAAAGAACATTGAGGAAATGGCCTCCTGAGCTGTGTTAGGAGAAGCATTGCATGGGGGTTGAGGGAGGCACTAGTGAAATCACATCAACAGCACAGGGCCTCGCAATACAAGAGTCATGAAGGTAGAGCAAGTCCAGCACATAGGCACAAGGATGATTAGGGGGCTAGAGAAAATCCTCTCTGAGGAGAGGCTGATATATCCAGGATTTTTCAGCCCAGAGAAGGGTCAGGGGAATCTCATCAGTGTGTGCAAACTGATGCCTCAGAGGCTTCTTCTCACTTCAGTTTTTGTGTAAAAAACATATAGTTCTGTTGTCTTCTTTCACTCGCAGATACTCATTGACCATATCATGTACCTAGGTTTCTTATTTGGCCAAATTAAGATATGAAATCTATTAAAAAAAAAAAAAAAAAAAAAAAAAAAA
>NDXB01014143.1:45542-64865 GCA_002631895.1 Agapornis roseicollis
AAAAAAAAAAAAAAAAAAAAAAAAAAAAAAAAAGAAACATAGTATTTAGACTAAAATAATATAAATTTGGACTGCAGCTTGTGGATGCATTCCTTCAGACAGCTGGGCCAGAGACAGTATTTTTTTCTGAAAGAGTAAGAATTGTGGCAGTAAGAACTGCCAGAAATGGGAACAGTTACATTTTCTTTTCCCCAGAAAAAGAGAAAACCAAGATCTTCTTGTTTTCCTGGTCAAATGGTTTTCTTTTCCTTCAGACTGGATTTTTAACATAAAAATGGTGACAGAATGCATACAATATTTATGTTAAATACCAGAACTGATTGCCTCATTTTAAGAATTTTCACCACTAACAGATGTATGTGATAATCCACAGTGGATTTAAATGCATGAATCTGTGCCATCCTATAAGTGTATGTAGTATGTGAAACCAGATGCAAATATGATATTCATCTCAGCATTTGTAACTGTTAGAATGCTGTATGGGCATATATGAAAATGAAGTTAGGTCAGAAGTATTATGGTATTAGTAGAAACTGTGAGCTTAAGTCTGAACATAGATGCATTAATCATTTGTGGTTTCTTATCCTGTGCACATTGCACATGAAGAGACTGGGCTTGAAGTTATATTTCACCTACACTGTCTGTAATAACATTATTTGCATTCCCTTCATCAAGGGACTTATTTCAGAAAATGTTAGTTCTGAGATGTTTTTTCAAAGCTTGCTAATCGCTCTTTGTTGTTCTGAAAATACAAATGGATGTGGTGCTTATTTAAGTGATGTTCCATTTTGGTTGGGTTTTGTTGTTTTAGGTTTGTTTCAGTTTTTTTAAGACAAGAAATTGAAGAAGTCTCACTCAAAAACATGTTCTTCATGGTGTTTTTCTTTTTTATCCACAACAATAAAACCCAAGTATTTAAATATGCTGCAGCTCTTTATTTAATCTTCCTTTTTTTCTTCTACACACATGTTTGAGAAGGGAGGTGTGTGTGTGAAGTGTCCTTTTACTAGGAAAGGGATAATGATTGTCTCATTTTACCCTAGGACCATCAACATGCTTACCCCTTTGAACTGTTTTCCATATCATTATGTCTAAAAAATACCTTTCACTTTGAACAGTTTATTTTGTGTGGTGTTTTTTCCCTCCCCACCAATCTCATTCACATTTTAGCTGTCCTTTAGCAGTGATGCTGAGACTAGTACTTTGGGGGAGGCATGTATACCATTATTATACTTTTGGCAGGTGTTTCAATCTCTTGTTCTGGCCACCAAAGAGATTGGAGTTTAGACTTGAAGAAAATCTTGTCAAAATGGAAACATTTTTGCCAAACATCCATGCTAACAAATGGGTATTTTTTGTTAGAAAGACTTTAACTTATGATTGACAGCTGTCTTTTTTATTCTTACTTATGTGTCTTTGAGTGCTATAGAGAGGAGTGGCAGAATAATAAAAGGAGTTGGTTTACCTTTTGTTTCCTTTCTATGATCATAGTCAGTATCTTGGGGCATAAATGTAGCTGAATTTCATTTGCAAGGTGAGTATATGGTCAAGGAAAGATGTAATGCACTTTGTAAAGTGTGTGATGTAATTTTCAGTTTCATTGTGCATCAGCTTCACCATTTCCAAAGGTTTTATCTTCCAGATACTTTTTTGAAAGAGGTTTATCTGACTCAACTATATTTATCTTCAAACTTGACTAAGTTATGTAATTTAATCAGATGGTACTCAACTCTTCTTAGGTTTCTTACTTGTACAAGTTAACTTTGTCTTCATTTTTCAAATCAAGTGCCAGGAAGAAGTAAAATCTCTGGGGAAGATGGTTTCCAAACGCCGTCTGGTACTTCTACTTCAAATTCTTAGTTAAGATACTCTCTGAGGTTCTTTTGTTTTAGTATGTCAACACTTTAGGGGGAAAAAAGCCCCACAAAAAAGGTTGCCTCGTTGCAGTTTGCTAGCACACCCCTAACAACTGTGAAACTGTGGGCTGTTTGGAAGAAAACTTGTGAGAAGTGCCATGTGCTGAATGAGGAGCTGAGTGAACTCTGTCTCACCTTCCATCTGGAAAAGCAGCATCTTGCTAAACCAGTCAGTGCCTATAAACTGGCCATCTTTCAGGGGGAAGGCCTGAAATAAGCTATTTTGTATTCTCCTGGGAGCTGGAGAAGGGGGAAGGAGCTGGGGGCCTGGCTGTGTTTCCTTCCTCAGCAGCTTCCTGCAAGAGCTCAAAAATTTCTCTTCCAGTATATTCAAAGTGTCGCTGCCAGCCCACTTGTGTTCCCACTGTGGAACACAAATGTGCAAACAGTAATCCTGAAAATAGTACTTCTGCTTCTGCGCAGTAGAGTTAAGAAAGTTCTACTTTCTGTTTGTGATTCTGTGAAGTGCTGTGCACAGTGAAACACACTTCTGCGAGTTAAAAATAGGCAATGACCCCCTCATGTTCTACTTCATTTCATAGAATCATAGAATAGTTAGGGTTGGAAAGGACCTTAAGATCATCTAGTTCCAACCCCCCTGCTATAAGCAGGGACACCTCACACTAAACCATGCCATCCAAGGCTCATTCCAACCTCGCCTTGAACACTGCCAGGGATGGAGCACTCACAACTTCCTTGGGCAATCCATTCCAGCGCCTCACCACCCTAACAGTAAAGAATTTCTCCCTTATATCCAGTCTAAACTTCCCCTGTTTAAGTTTGAACCTGTTACCCCTTGTCCTGTCACTACGGTCCCTAATGAAGAGTCCCTCCCCAGCATCTCTATAGGCCCCTGTCAGATACTGGAAGGCTGCTATGAGGTCTTCACGCAGCCTTCTCTTCCCCAGGCTGAACAGACACAACTTTCCCAGCCTGTCTTCGTATGGCAGATGTTCCAGTCCCCTGACCATCCTCATAGCCCTCCTCTGGACAACAGTGACATGTCCTTTTGATGTTGAGGACACCAGAACTGCACATAGTACTCCAAGTGAGGTCTCAGAAGAGCAGAGTAGAGAGGCAGGATCACCTTCAACCTGCTGGTCATGCTCCTTTTGATGCAGTCCAGGATACGGTTGGCTTTCTGGGCTGCAAGCGCACACTGAAGCTGGCTCATGTTCATTTTCTCATCAACCACCACCCCCAAGTCCTTCTCCGCAGGGCTGCTCTTTGCCCAACCTGTAGCTGTGCCTGGGATTGCTCTGACCCAGGTGTAGGACCTTGCACTTGTCATGGTTAAACTTCATGAGGTTGGCATCAGCCCACCTCACAAGTGTGTCAAGGTTCCTCTGGATGGCATTCCTTCCCTCCAGTGCGTCCACGGAACCACACAGCTTGATGTCATCGGCAAACTTGCTGAGGGCGCACTCAATCCCACTGTTCATGTCAGGGACAAACATGTTGAACAAGACCGATCCCTGAGGGACACCACTCGTCACTGGTTTCCAGCCAGACACTGAGGCATTGACCACAATTCTTTGTGTTTGGCCATCCAACCAGTTCTTTATCCACCGAGTGGTCCACCTATCAAATTGATGTCTCTCCAATTTAGAAACAAGGATGTTGTGTGGGACAGTGTTGAACGCTTTGCACAAGTCCAGGTAGATGATGTCAACTGCTCTACCCCTGTCCATCAGTTCCGTAGTGCCATTATAGAAGGCCACCAGATTGGTCAGGCAGGATTTCCCCCTAGTGAAGCCATGCTGGCTGTCGCCAAGCACCTTGTTGTTTTCCATGTGCCTTAGCATGCTTTCCAGGAGAATCTGCTCCAAGATTTTGCCAGGCACAGAGGTGAAACTGACTGGTCTGTAATTCCATGGGTCATCCATTTTCCCCTTCTTGAAAATGGGGGTTATATTTCCCTTTTTCCAGTTGTTGGGAACTTCACCTGACTGCCATGATTTTACAAATATGATGGACAGTGGCTTAGCAACTTCAGTTGCCATCTCCTTCAGGATCCACAGGTGGATTTCATCAGGTCCCATGGACTTGTGCACGTTCAGTTTCTTAATTTGTATGTAATGCCTCATGAACTTAATTTCATAGTGAAATTTCATTCCAATTATGACTTGAAAACAGATTTCTTCTTTGTCTTTCATCTTAATACTTCTTCCTTGCTTTGATATATTATTTAATTCTGTGATTTTATTATTTAACACCTGAGATCATGCTGGACTGTAGTTTCTGAAACGCCTACTGTATAGACATGCACCCTTTTTAAAGCTGGTTAGAAATTTGCTGAAAACAGGTAAACAGCAAATACCTTTTGAAAGTGGAAATTGAGCCTAAAAAAGATTATTTGAAATACCTGGGTTGAGAGAACTTTGCCAGTTAGGAGGAAGGAATCTGATGAGAACCCAACAGTGTCAGTATTTGTGGTATTCTTCAGGTGGACAAAAACACAGCTTAGGGGAAAAATAAAAAGGGAGGGGCTAGGAGGGAGGGAAGAAGCATGCATAATTTTATTATTGAATATTCAGTAATAACAAAGAGAAAAAGAAATTGCCATTTCTCACTCCTTGCTCCTTTTGGAGCAGAAATACTATAAAATCAATGAGAAATTCACAGTTCTGATTCCACAGACATGGGTCCTGCACAGCAAGTACCTCCAGTGACAGTAAGAGTTTAATTTTGTATATGCAAAGCAACTGTCAAATGAAAAAGAAGATGGATATGAACACTGTTAAATAAAGATTAGCATTTGTCATTGACCCCATACTCCTGAAAGCAGCATTTGTCTGATCCCTCTGGGATCAACGGTGCATGCCATCTTAAAGCAGTGGGAAAATACTAGTTTAATTCTATGATTCTCCAAGCCACAGCATGGTGTCCAGGAGGAGTTATGGTTACAAGTAGCTGAATTTAATTCATAAAGTTACTGTGCATCAGATCAATTCTTTGCAAATAAGTCCCTTGCTTCTGAAAGATGTCAGCAAATGTTAATTTTTCTGTTTACCTGGGATATTTCTTGTCTTGATTGTCTTTAGGATGTTAGGAATAAAGGAAAATGTAATATACAGTGCCACCTTAGAATATAGCCACAGGAAGACACATCTGACTTTCTCAAAGGCAGGTAGTAAAAATGCCATTGTTATTGTTCTCTTACATCAAAGATTACTTTTCTACAATACTTCTATTGCATTCATATGCACTGTATTTCTGCCAGGTGAAAATAATTGTGTTAACCTTGACTAAGCAGTGTAGCCTTGTCAGATGCGTATTCCTCTCAGATTAAGTGCTGCTGCTCAGCAGTGCTTGTGGGGAGTGTTGCACTAAAATTGACTAAACTGCCTTCTTCACATTAGTGATGTGGTACTTTGGATTTAACTCACTTTTGGTGAGTTTGGCCCTTTGGATTTCTGTACAGTTCAGGTTATTTTCCAATTACCATTTTGTGATAAACAAACATTCAAAATCATGTTCTCCAATTTTTTTTTATATCATTAGGAGTATGCCCATATACATTGGTGAGTTCGTGAAAGATGCAACAGTAATGTGTGCCTGAAAGTAAACTAAACAAAACCCCTTAGTAATTATATCTTTAGTAGGTTTCTTCTTTTGTGTTTTTGTGTTTCTCGCTATCTATTTGAAATCCCAATGTAGAATGCCATCTTTCTAACCAGTATGAGAAGCAGCTGAGGGGCTGTCAGTCAAATGAGATTTCTTCATCTGATAGAAGAGATTAATAAGGAAAATTTAAATAGTAGTTCTACATGTTACATCTTCTAGGAAATGTGTTGTTAGAAATGTGTTGTTAGGTATTTCATTGGATGAAGATACAACATTTTTTGACATTGTATGGAATTCTTAATATATTTACATTGTGCTCATGCTGGATTTGTGATCTAGGACCTGAGCCAAGAGATCAAAGACTAGCCCTATCCTCCTCAGGATGGATGATCCACAATACTGTGAAAGTGTAATTCGTATTTTATGTGGCTGTAGGTCAACCTCCTTAGAAAAGCAGACTAAAAAGTTGAACTTTGGTTTGGTTTCTGTTTTGTTTTCTTTTAAATTCTAGATTTGTTTCAATGTTTCAGTTATTTGCTTTAGTTGTAAATATTTCTGTGCAGATGCAAAGTCAGTTCTTTCAAGATTCTTAGTTGTCTTTTAGGTTTAGCCATAGCTTCAGATGAGAAACCCATCTTTTCTTTCTCAAAATTTGTTTCACTTTAGGCCTTAGCAGTTAGAAAAGTTGCTAGACATTTCCTGCTGGTGGGATTTGACATGTTGCAGCTCAGGAAAATACGTTCAGGACTTATCTACCTATTAATCTGCTTTTCAGGTACTGAAAAAGTTCTCTACTTAAATATTAGCATGTGGCTTATTTATGTGCAATGTGACATCACTGTGGTGCCATAAGGTGGCATCCTATGTGTGGCAATTAACAGCATATCTCTTAGAACTGGCATGTGCTTCAATGTCAGCTGCCTAATAATAGCTTTTCAGCATGCCACTTGGGGGGATTGTAATCAGGTGCTCTGATAATTTTCATGTGCTGTCAAATTGCAGGGTCAGAGAATCCTTTTTCTTGGAATTTTCTCCTCTGTCATGGTCCAAAGTGGTTCATGGCAGCCTCTCTGAAAGAACAGAGGGAATTACTACTGACTGTTCATATTATGGCATTGTAGTGGGCAAGGGACACCTTCTGAATGTGAAGCAAAATATAAGCTAGGTAAACCGGAGACATTAGGAAAGGATATTTTTGTGTCTTTTCAATGTACTGAAGAGTGAGCAAGAGTATATTCTAGTTGGACAGCAATTAGAAGTGAAAAGGAGACTAAAAGCAAGATAGTTATTTTCCTAAAAGGAGTAGGGTGGCTTGGTACCATGCATTCTCATATCAAAAAATTGTTCATCTTAAAGATTGTCTGGGGAAATGTTGATAACTGTTATGCTGTGTCTGCAGGGGCCTAGGAACAGTACTCTCTCATCATCCACTGGGAAGATATAATGATGAAGACCCTTGTAGCTTAATCCAAGCCATAAAAAGGGTGGTAGATCATAAGCCTGTCTTTCCAAATGCTGTATTAAGGGCACACTAATTTGTGGCATGTACCCTTATCTAACGGTTCTGCTCATAAATGCAAATCTTTATTATGGTTTCAGTAGCTTCATCATTTTAGATGCTAGCTTCTGCCTCTCTTTGATGCAGCCAGATAATTCAAATTATACCATTAGAAGGAGAAGATGTTTTCATGCCAAAACCTCTTGCCAATCAGTATCTCTTATATCACCCTTCTACTTTACTACTGTTCTGCATGGCATTTCTTTATGCATTTCTGCTGAATCTCTTTAACTTTCTAGCTTTGTAATAGCTTAGCACTTAATTAAGCTAGCTGGCTGCATATGAACAGAACCATCAATGATGGACAGCATATATACTTAAGTTAAAAATATTTTTACCGTAGCCCACTAAAGCAGCTACTTAAGATCATGTTAAGTGTAAGGGGAATGTGGGTGGGAAGGACTGTGGAAACTGTGTTGGCTAACAGAATGGAATGAAATTGTTATCTCTCTTAAGAGGAGAACAGTTCATGTAGAGACTATCATTTGGGACAATTTAGGGAATTTTTGCAATGGAATTCTTTTGGAGAGGGAGGGAGAAATTCTTGAATAACTCTAAGCAGATGTATATTATTAAAAGGGCCAAAGGGCTGAAATACACAACTGAATCAGGAAAAAGTGATGTTTAAAATCAGGTTTGGCATTGTCCAGTGGATGTACTTTAGCAAGCTTCATCTTCTCGAGGTCAGTTCTGCTGAAGTTAAGTTTAGCTTTAGTTCTGCCGTTATCACAAAGAACAGCATTGCTTGATCAATGCAGAGAGGACTGGACCAGTGTGGAAGTGACTCTTCAAAACAAAATTCACAGTTCCTTCTGGGTGGCTTTGCTATGGAGCTTTTGTCAAAGGGGGTTTTTTTGTAGCTGTTGTTGTTTGTGGCTTGGGTTTGTTTTTTGCTTGGTTTTTTTTTTTTTTTTTTTTTTTTTTTGTTTTTTTTTTTGGTTTTTTTTTTTTTGTTTTTTTTTTTGGTTTTTTTTTTTTTGTTTTTTGTTTTGGTTTGTTTTGTTTTGGTTTTTTTTTAATATATATATGGCAATTAACATCAGAAAACTGGAAAAATTCTGATGTGGAAGGCTCTTCAGTTATTGTGGTGTGGTGGATAGCAGGATCTGTGTTATGTGTTCACCTAAGAGAGATCAGAAGTCCTAAGAATCATCAGATATTGGTAAAATTACTTTAATGAGAGAGAAACTAAAACAGGAAAAAAATACTATTTGTAGTGTTTCTATCAATTTTCCTAAAGCAGCAGTATTTTATTCCCACATAAGTACTTTTAAAAAGCTCTTCTGTGTTTAAAATAACATTTATTTTTAAAAGAATGTTAAGTATTATACTTTTGTTAACGCATGGCCTATTTTCCATCTACTTGTTATAGTAAACTACTGTAGTAATACTGTTTAGTGTTTAGCCTTTACTCTGCTTGAATTAATATAACTACTTTGTAGAGCTTGATAATTCAGTCCTTTCTTCCAAATTGCAGTTCAGACAAAAATGGTTCATAAATCTTAATGTCATGAATGTGGCGGCAATTGTTCATGTGCCAGGACAATTACAAGTAGTTTATTTTCCAAGAATCTACCCTGTCTATCCAGTTAAACTCATTCTCTATGGAATTAAAATGCTTCTAGAAGACCTTTATGCCAAAGGAAGACTATCCTTTAATTGTTGGTGAGGAAACAGAAAGATCATTGAATTACCACCCTGTTATTGTCTAGAGAAGAGTGCTTTGCTTTGATTAATAGTGTCAAGTTGAACATTAATTACAATATTACCAATTTCATGAAATGGCAATTTTAGCAGGTTGACAAAGCTGAAAGATATTATAAAGTTAAGAAAAAAAAACAAGTTTAAAGGATGGGGAAAACTCATCTACATGCAACTTTGCTGTTTGATCCTGTTTCCCTGTGGGAGTTTTCAAAGCCAGTGGCCTTGGGGCTGACTTGCTTAAGTTTCAGTCTTTGTCAGCACTGATTGGGTTTTTTTTTCTTTTTTGTTTTTTATCTCCTCAAGTAACAATATTTTGGCTTTGGAAAATAAGTTGGCTTAAGGGAATTGGTTATATTTCAAAACTTGTTTAGTAACTAGCACCTTTGCTGAGAATCAAGGCTCTAAGGAGTTGCATTTGAAATTTGGCAGCTTACATAGATTGACAAATAGTAATTTCCAGATGCTATGCTTCATGGATAGTAGAGCAGATTGTTTGTTTACATAATTTATCAAATCTAATAACAGATAAAAAGCCAGAAGCTGCCCATATGCACATTATATCTTTGAATATATATAAATTTTGATCTTAAATAAAAATTGAATTTCTAATGACTCTTGGATATTATTCTTGTCATTAGAGATGTGCTTTTGGTCCCAGGTCTTTCCTTGTTCCATAAAAACAGTCATGTGGCAGGATTTGTGCCATGGTGTTTTCAGGTTTTCTTCTCTGCACAGAGAAGTGGTTTATTGTTAGAAGCCAAAGAACACAGTGGCAGGCGTCTAGCTCCTCTTCAAATGTGACTAAGAGAAAATAAATAATACAGCTGTATTGAGCCTATGTAAATAAGTTTCTTTAAAGAACAAAAGGACATCTATTGATTCATGCATGGCTTTAGCATTTGTCTTTTAATGAAAAAAATTTTGTTCTGCTTCAGTATTTCAGTGATTTTATTCATCACTGGCTTCATAGACAGTAGTGTTTGTTTCTGATCAGTGGTGTGGCTTTAATGCAAATTCCCTATTGATCCCTACTTACTGCCTACTTAAGTGCATGCTGCTTCATTACCTGGTTTTGACAGGCATGAACTGGCTTATTCTCAGAGGAAATTAAACCAGAAGTCCCATTTCAGTGGACTAATGGGGTTTCTCCTGATCTCTTTCCTAACTAAGGTAATTACATGATTTGGATTGTAAGACTCTTTGAAACCTTAAATCTGGCTTATGATAATTTTCAAGGCAGGTAGGCAGGTAAAATAGAAAGCATAATGAATTGAGCTTCAGAATTTTCTTTTGTCTGCCCTTGGTAGTTTGTTTTTAAATTAAATGTTGGGATGTGTTTTGGTTTGTGTGGGGCTTATTTGGTTTGGTTGGTTGGTTGGTTGGTTGGGGTTTTTTTCGGTTTGTTGTTTGTTTGTTTTATTTCAGTTTGGCGATTTTATCTTTTGATTCTTACAGCATTTTCCTAGTACTGAGTTTTGAGGTATTCTGTCTATGTGGAAAGCAGTTGTAAAGAGAATAAAGTTTTCTTTAATATTCACAGTGGTACAGGCAACTATTTGTAATTTATATCTATATATATATGTAATTAATGGGTTGTTGAAACTATTGTAAATTTTTTTTTCTGCTGATGGAGTTTGAAAATTGGAAACTCAGGTTTCAATTTATACTGGCTCAGAAGTGCAAAGGTATTTAGTCTTTTTTTGTTAGTGATTATTTATAAAGCATGTAGAGACTTGAAAATTAATTGGTAGGCTAATTGTAGAAGTAAAATGGTAACAAAGTCTTAAAAGAAATCCTTTAAGATGGTAGAACAGAGCATCTTTTTCTTTTGATTTATGAAAGCAATTGAAATACTCTGCAGTATTATTCTCAAGGCTTATATCTAATGGACAACTAATTTAAGCTTATTTAAGAAAGTACAGGGAGGAAACAAAAGGGTTGAGTTACCATTAAGAGAGCATGTGAAGATCAAGCATGGTGCATCAGAAATGAATCAGCAATTTGTCCTTGACAGGCAAATGTCTGATATAATCTACGACTTTGAAACTTGTGGACCTGACATGATATAAATGATGTGATTATTGCTAGTGCTGGTTGAAAACCAAAAAGACTGCTTTTAAGGAAGCTCTTACAAAATTGTGGTTTTGTTCCAATAAGGAAACAGAAAATGAAAAGTCTCCATTTTGTGTTGATAGGTTGTGAGTGCTCCGTCCCTGGCAGTGTTCAAGGCCAGATTGGATGAAGCATTGGGTGACATGGTTTAGTGTGAGGTGTCCCTGGTTATGGCAGGGGGGTTGGAACTAGATGATCTTAAGGTCCCTTCCAACCTTAACTATTCTATGATTCTATGATTCTATGAAGATGGGTGCGCTATGTCCCTTTTCCTCCTCCCCTTTGCACAGTTGGGTGCAGTATGCTGGTTGGGACACCCAACTTCAGTGAAATCCTTTCTCTGTGGAGTGGGTCTCGCTTTTCCATGCTTTGCAAGCCTATGTTCTTGATATTTAGAGAAACATTCTTTGTGAAAGTACAAATACAGGGATGCTTTCCAGTGAAGAATGTAAGAGTTCAAAAATTTCCTCTTAGCCTTAGTGTTTTGAGTCATGGGCTTCCTGTCCTGGCCCATGTTGGTGTACTTGGTCGTGGCTAACATGAATTATAGGTTTCAAAGCCTTTTCCAAGTTCCTAGCAGACAAGTATCTACATCAGGAAAAGAAAATGTCTCTTCTATCCCTGCTGCACTTTGGGTGGAAAGAACAATTAGAAACCTTCCACAATTACTGAAGCAGGAAGGGGAGTGGCTTTAACACATTTGATGGTCAGATCTGGTCTGTTAATATAAAACAAGCAAACACAAGTATGTTTTGGGATGGCATGCATTTCTAACATGAAATCCAGGAAAGGAAATAAAGCTAGGTTTTCCAAATAGATTCCAACAATATGTTTGACAAGTGATAGTAAAAAATAAAAATAAAAAATGTAGGTGTTTTTGGGAGGAGAAACATCCATTCCATTTCTTAAGAAAGGATGTCCAGCGTAAGGGTCACCTTGTTAGGGCAGGTGTGCTCTGTGCATGCATTATGCTTCTGTTGCTGTAAACTGACAGCTGAAATGTGACTAAGGACATTGTTCCAGTTCAGACCTGTCTGCTGTCTGTTGAGTGGGGGCATTTTCTCTGAGTCTCTGAGCAATGGCTAGTTTATTAAGGTATGTTTACAGGGCTTTTGCCTGTTGTGGTTTGTGTCAGAATGGAGACAGCAGCCTTTGTTTCAGTAAGCATCACATGCTTCTCTCTGTTTTGCAAATATTTTTAAATTGGCTTTGCTAATCTTGCTTATGTCTTTAAGACTGATATGTCCTCTGAGTTATTTCTAATTGGCTGCTTTTTGTCTGCAGCTTGTTGGTTCTGTTTTTCCCACGATAGCCTTGGTATATCAGAGTGCTCTAATAAATGAATTTTGTGGCAATATCCCATCTGTATGGCCAGCTGGCCTTTCCTGCGTCACAGGGGCACCGTGTGGCTATTACTAAAGCAGTCCCCCTACAGACCCCTGTCAGACATTGTCTTCAGGTTTGTTTTTTTTCTGAAGACCATCATGAGTATTTGTTAGTAACACAGCCATAGCCTTATGCTGCAGGACCTGGGAGAAGTTCTTAGCTTCTGACTCCCCTCAGGATACCTACGCAAGTGTCATCCTAGCTTGCATCTGTTCCCTTCATGCACCTTTCCTCCTCTTCTCTCTAGATCCTCAGGTCTAAAGACAAGGACAAAACATTCTGACCAGTCCTCTGGCTGCTCAGTGAGGTTCCATGGGTGGGCAGGTATGATGCCAGAGCTGCCTTGCAGATCTGGGACAACCAAGACAGAGCAGAGCTCCCTTGGTGGCTGTGGAAATAGTCCTGGGGATGGCACTACAAAACAAGATTCCTCCTTGGATACTTTTTGTGCCAGGTACCTTGCTATCACTTGCAGTGGTACTGGGTTCTCCCGCTGCTGAGGTGCTGCTCCAGAACCACAGTTTATGTTCACAAAACCTGGACTGAAATATGTGTTAAAGGTCCAAGATAGGCTCTTTTCTGCCTGTCTTCCTACCTGAAGATTTGGTTTGAGAAAGAGTGACATGTAGGGCTTTCTTCTCCTATGAATCCCTTCACTAATAAAAGACCTGTTATGCTGTTACCACATACCACTCTCCTTAAACTAAAAATAAATGTAGCAGTTCTGAGCAGTACAGTACCAGTTAATAAACCTGAGGGATATGGTGTTTTATGTGTAAGCTGCACAGTGTATTTATTTTTCTGGTTACTCCATGCCTCAGTGGCATGTACTATGACAAGAAACTACAAGTACTGAAGAAATTAAAGCAAGGCTTTGTGTAGTCCAGGTGATTATCACCAGAGTGAGAGTAAAAACTCTTTGCATCTCTACCTCTGTTACCGGTAGGTAAGGGGATTTCAAGGAAGTTAAATAATAGCTCTTCCTCATTCCCTGCCTGAGAGTCACTCCTGAAGATTTTCAGGAAGTGCAATGTAATTTATAGACCTTTTAGAAAGCGAAACCCTGTTTTCTGATTTCAGGCTGTAATTTCTAGGGAACAAATCATTTCTATTTTATGGCATATTGACAGTGTCTCATTATTGGATGTTAAAAGGTTCAGAGAAGAAGTTTTCATGGCTGTGGTGTAGCTTGATTTATGCCTGTCAGTATAAGAAAACTTATGACAAATTTAAGTTCTTTTCCTGTTACTAATATTCTCATATTGCTGCATGGAGATAAGTCTGCTGCTATAAATCTTTGCAGAAAGAATTATAATGTATCACAGAGAATAGCAAATGGGGAGAAAATAGACAGGGACAAGAAGAAAAGCTTTCTACAAAGCAAGATGATTCAAAATAAAATAGATAGGAAATGCAGCATTAAGTAGTAAAAATTCTGTCTGTTATCCTGTTGTTGTTAAGGTTGAACCTCTTGCCTTGCGTGCTGACTATAACTGTATGTCAAGCATTACTGACTGGCTCTAGATGTTTTCAAGAATAAGTGAAAACTAATTCACTATGTTTAATTGCTGCTTTACAAATAGCTGAGTACAAAGCAATAATAAAAATGCTGGTCAGGTAATGCAGCAATGAATACAGTATGTGGGATTTTTTGCAAATGAAAAACACCTTTATGGTTTATATTTTCCTTTGAGACTCAGGAGCTGTTATTTTTTAACAAGTGGCTTGTTTGTTTGTATGTTTTTCTGATTAATTCTGAATTCTCACATCACTTATAGTGGCACAGATATGGAGGAATATACCTGCTCTGGAGCATCTCTCTGCTTTGGTAGGCAGAAACACAGATTTACTGACCAAACTTTTTTCCAAACTCAAATTGGTTTTGATTGCAAAGTAAATATTTTTACCCTTATTTTTCATCTTTGCATTCTTAACTGTGACTTGAGCTCCTTCAGCCTAAATTGCTGTGGTTATGCAAAGGCACCTGGAGGCACTATAAGTGGTCTGCTCCATTCCAGTATGTTTTCTTGGCTTTCTATCTCTGGAGCTAAGGCCTTTTTCCTGTGGCTTTCTGACAAAAACCTGAAAGT
The DNA here is from genome assembly GCA_002631895.1 of Agapornis roseicollis. Classification (NCBI taxonomy): domain Eukaryota; kingdom Metazoa; phylum Chordata; class Aves; order Psittaciformes; family Psittacidae; genus Agapornis; species Agapornis roseicollis. Next base: position 59,876 of record NDXB01014143.1, read on the forward strand.
TAAAGGTGAGTTGGTGATGTGAAGACTTCCTGTAGCCCTAACAGACATCTGCATTTCTGAGAGTAAAGTTTTGGGTTCCTTTTCTCCCACCTTTTGCCCATCCTTTCTGGTTCATTTCTTTTATTTTTTTTCTGCTATCCTGAACCTGGTTTATTCCAGTTGGACTTCAAAGTAATAAAGCAGAAATGAATCATCCATGCATCTGATGAGATAAAGACATCTTACCATGAAGTTTTATTTTAATTGCCTTTTATGGAACACAAGGGAATTCTAAATAGCCAAATGAGCTTTCTGTAAAGATCTGTGATTAGTAAAACTGGCCATTCCCAGAAAATTATAAACCAGAGAAAACTTGCATTTTGACAATGAAAAAAAAAAAAAAAAAAAAATTATATAACTAAAATTTATTTTTTTACATTATTTGGCTACATTTTAAATCATTTTAAGTGCTTCAGAATTCATAGAATCATAGAATAGTTAGGGTTGGAAGGGACCTTAAGATCATCTAGTTCCAATCCCCCTGCCATAACCAGGGACACCTCACACTAAACCATGTCACCCAATGCTTCATCCAATCTGGCCTTGAACACTGCCAGGGATGGAGCACTCACAACTTCCCTGAGCAACCCATTCCAGCATCTCACCACCCTAACAGGAAAGAATTTCTTCCTTAGATCCAATCTAAGCCTCCCCTGTTTAAGTTTGTACCCGTTACCCTTTGTCCTGTCACTACAGTCCCTAATGAAGAGCTCCTCCGCAGCATCCCTATAGGCCCCCTTCAGATACTGGAAGGCTGCTATGAGGTCTCCATGCAGCCTTCTCTTCTCCAGGCTGAACAGCCCCAACTCCCTCAGCCTGTCTTCGTATGGGAGATGCTCCAGTCCCCTGATCAACGTTTACAGTAGGAAGCAGTAGTAAACACTCAAAAATATTAACGTAAATTTCCATCTTTTTCAGAAGCCAAAATACATGTTAAAAGGAAAAAAAAAAAAAGGGGAATCCCTTTTAGGGAGAGCTGATGAATCTGAATCCAGGGGCAACCTAATTAAATAGGGATTTTGATAGAATTTCTGTAACATGACAGGCTCTCACACACCTGAATCCTCTTCAGAGGTGAAGTATGAAATAGTTAAGGGACTTTCTCAAGGCCTTGCAGGAATGGTATGTTGAAGCAATGAATGGATTATCTTCCTGGTGAAAGTCAATCTGGTATCATTATCACAATGGCATATGCTGACACTGCTGTCTTTGAAAGCAGATCTCTTCCTGACTCTCTTCTGGGAAAAACAAGTGACTCCAAGGATGTGACATGTCCAGATTTAATTTAGGTATCTCTAGCCAAGCAATGAACTGGAAAATAAGTAAGCTACCTGTGAGATCTTAGCAGATTTGAGGGAAAATTGTACATCTCCAGCTCCATACCTGCCACAAATTGTAAGGAAAGTTTTACCTTATAAGTATTCATACGGAAAAGTCATCCTTTAAAATACTGACTTTCGCACATTACACTAACGGTAGCTTTGGAAAATGACTTCTGCTCTGTCATTTTCACACCTTAAAATCAAAGTTTAAATGATTTTATAGACCTCTTTGACTCTCTGCCTTTAGGAAACACAGTTGATGTTTTGTTGCTGCTGTATAGGTATGTACAACTGATTGTCTGTCCAGCCATAACTTCATGAAGAGCCCTATACAATCTGGAAACCTTGAATGGTTGTAATAATTGAAGACAGACATCTTTCCAGTGCTCACTACAGAGCTACTTTAGGGAATACTTATCTTTTGGGGGAAGAAAGATTGTAAAATGTCTACAGTGCAGAAGACAGACATTACTCATTCAGGCCTAAGAATGATGAGCAATGTTTATGCTGAAAATATATCTCACATTCAATCTCTCTTTAGGTCATTATTCTTCCTGCCTGGAGCTGCATCTTAGGTTTGTTTCCTTTCTCTGGGACTCTTGCCTTTACCCTTTTTCATGCGTGATATCCATGTGTAACCACTGTGCTTGTGCCACTCCTGCCTTCTCTCCTCCTGTATCCTCTTTAGAGCCAGCATTTCAGAAAAAAGAAATGCACAAACCACTTATTCATTTGTTCATCCTTTTCCTGCTGCCTTCTTGTTTGCAAACCGAGCAGGAAGTTATTTGTGCCTGGTGACTCACCATCAGATTTTATGAGGGGATTATGCTGAACATCACTGATTCACACACTTTTGGCTTTGCCAGAGGTCAATGTCTTGGCAAGCATTCCCCTGTAAATACCATACAAGGACCATGCTGTTGATCTCAAGAGCTTTAAGTCAGTTCTGTCTTCCATCGTAGATGCTGTGCTTCTTGTTCTTTTTTAGAACAGTTGCCAACAGGGGGATAAGGTGACAATTTCTGTCTTCCTATCAAATAGAGACATTTCCTCACATTCAGTTGGTGTGTATCTGCTGAACAGCAGCCTCCTCCCCTTCACCCTGAAGTGTGCACTCTCTTTAATTCAGAGAGCTGCTGAGATAACAGCTCAGGTAAAATCTGATTAGATACTGTTCATGACCTTTCACTTGTAATTCTCCACCCCTCTTGCCGTGTAGTTGCGTCCTGCCCCTTTATATCTATTCTTGCATTTTCTATTGCCTTCCTTCAGAATGCTTATCTTTAAGGTCCCTGTGTTTAAGGAGGTATCAGCTCTTTGAAACCAGGGAGATTGCTATGAATTTCACAGGTTACAGAATCCCAGCTGGTGATTTGGCTTTTACTTGTTTGTATATCTGTAATGATTTCTGCATATTTCTGGGCTGCATACACATGATGCAGCTGTAGTAAGCTGTGTATTCAGTAGCACAAGGGGAAGTCTAAGAGGAAGTCCTGCAAACAGTAACACAACTGCCTAATGACTGTTTTCCTGAGTCATGTCAATGACACAGTACTTAATCTCTTACAGAGTGAGCCACTGTACAGGTTGGACACAAGATCTGGTAAAGGAAAATGTCAGTTGAAGACTTACCAGTGGTAGAAAACAAATATCCCGTAGGGTTGATACAAGTTTGAAGACCTTCTTCTTGATATTAGAGTAGTTTTCAGATTTTAAAAATGTTAGTTTGCTTATTTTACTTTTAAAATGCTTTGAGAGCCTTGGAACATTAAGATGGAAGAGCTGAAAGAAACTTTCCAGACATGAACACAGGTTTCTGCGATTTGACATCGACAGTCAGTCGTACTTCTTCCTAATTCCCATCTGTTGCTCTGCTGCTGCAGGACATTTGCTTAGAGCCCTTTTTTTTAGGTTAGAGATCACTTATGTTACTGCCCTGGGTATTTGCTTTTGGCCACTGTTGGAACTGACAGTCCAAACTTACTCTTTGGACCCTTTTCTGGGCAGTGCAGTACTCTTGTTTTCCTACATGCTCTGAAACGAGTGTATTCAAAAAGCCAGAAAAGCTATTTCAAGCATGACAAAGAACTAAGGAAAGGAGAAGCATGAAAGGGAAGAAAAACAAACAAACCATCCATGCATAAATTGTGCCTTGGAAGAAACAAATAGAATATGGAGAAGTTATTATGTAGTTTGTATTTTATATGAAATAAAATGTGTAAGCCTGTATTTCTTACTAGGAAGTCTTCAGCTGTCTCACTTTGGTGGCCTATGCTCTGGTTTATAGAGGAAGATCTCAACATCTTGGGGAGAATCAAATGTTTTCAGGTCACTGGGCAAGAATATCTTTAGTTTGGCTGGACGTACAAAGTGAACTTCAGCACAAATTCCACAAGATAAGATTAAAATCATACATTTACATTTGCTGTTTGTTATAAGCTTTTGGAGAAACAAATTTTGTTACAAAAATGGTTTGTTTTGCCTGGAAAGAGATTATTAGTAATGTTTGTTGACTTATTGCGATCACCATCTAGAACAGTTCACTGTCACCAGGGTGTTCGAGGAACTGCTGGTGAACTCTACTTGGAGCGAAAAGTCAGTGTGTTTCAGATACTATCCTGTCAGAAGTGCCAAGTACTGTTGCAGTTACAGGTGAAGACAGTATTGATCTTTATTGAAGCTAAACTCCACATAGGTAATCACCATTTCTCCATGTTGTCTTCCCCCCACTTTTCCTTTTCTTTCCTGCACAAGATATCTTACCTGCAGAAGCCACTGCCAGGGGTAACGTTAGGGTTGTTATGATTTTGGTATGTTATTTCCTCACCAGCTTTTTTCAGGATTATTGATCATGGCATTCATGGGTGATTTGATTTAAAAGGAAATGTCAGATTGTTTTAGAAAGGAATGCAGCACTGTCTCTCTATGTATAATCGGTATGTTGTTCAATGAAGTTATTGGTGAAAATGAGAAATCTATCATGTTGATTTTTGTTCCATATAAGACTCCTTGTGTTTTTTTGGTACTTGAAGCCAAATTACCCCTTCTGAGTTAGCAGTTATATTGCTTGGATTCATTTTACTCTATTTACCTGTCAGACACTTTCATCTGCCGAGTTCTGAACTACAGATTTTAAATTAAATGCTGTCTAGTGAAGGCATGAACACTGCCAGGAAAGCCTACCCTTAAACATATTTGCCATAGTGTAATCTACATTTCCTCTCCGACTCTAATTTTGTCACATTTACAGTTTATGCCAATAAGATTTGGATGGAGAAAACAGAAAATTTGAACTCGGTCAGTGCTGTGGTTTTACTGCTAGGTGTTGCACTTTTTCATTGAAAGCTTAATATGGTATTTCTTTCACTTTAAATGTCAAAAATTTGCTACTGAACTTGATTTTGATACCATAGCAGTGGATGGTATATGAGTACCTAAGGGATTTATAGGAATTTCAGATGTATTCTTCTAATTATGTACAGTGAACAATAGGGTTAAATTTGATGCCCTTCTTCTGTATGATCTTGTTCTTGCATTATTGATGTACTATAGGGAATGTGGTAGTCTTTGAAATCTGGATTTCCTGTAACTTACGTGACTTTTTTTTTTTTTTTTTTTTTTTTTTTTTA
>NDXB01014143.1:84167-97516 GCA_002631895.1 Agapornis roseicollis
TTTTTTTTTTTTTTTTTCCTGAAAGTTTGCCAATTCTGTCTTGTTCACTGTAAGGGAGAGCAGATCTTTCAAATAATACAAACCTTGGAATGTATGTGGAGGGCACTAGTTAAATTTTTCCAAGTACATTACGTTGTGAATAAGCAAGATGGGTTATTTTTCAAGAAAAATAAAAAAAATAAATACTCTTGCAAGATATAGAAACTTCCTGTCCTTTTTGATTGCATGTAATCTAGTTGGACAAGAGAGACACAGATCCTTTGGCCATTTTTAAAAGGATGTGACTTTGGGAAGTGACGAATTCATTTCTGTGTTTAGAATAGACATGGTGACTCCATGTTGGGGCAGTGTTGTCCAGTGTTCTCAGCCTTTGGTGAATGACACGGATGAAAGAAAGGAGGAGCTTGTAACCATGATGATATCCATGGGAGTGCTGCATGCATTCTTTGCCATTAAGTATGTCTGTAATCCTGAGCCATTTACAAATAAGGGCTAATTCAGCTGGTTTTGAAGAGCCATTGTTATTTCAGAGGATAAATAACACTGTCATATTATCATTGCTTCACTGAGTATTATGAGACTGCTAACATTGACTTCCCCTCTATTTTGTTAAAGAAAGCTATAAACCTTGCTTGTAAACCGTGTTTTACACAGCTGCTTTTATACCACACTTCTGTGAGCCATATCATTGTTGACGGAGTTTTTGATTATGTTTGACTTTGATTTTTACTCTCAGTGCTCTGTAAATTTTGGATTGAATTCATGATTATAAGGTGTCTGATTACTGATAAGCTCCTAACTATTTGAATAACTAAAAGAAAGCTGTTTGCCTCTCCTCTTCCTTTCCTTATATTAGTCGTGTAGAAGAAAGTCAAAGCAAGACACTAATATTCATGTTTGAATAAACTTGTCATAAGCTGGTTATGCTGTTGCTAAAAATGCTTTAACTCATCAAAAGTATGTGGCACAATGCACTTAAGCTGCCTGGGCTCAGTCTGAACTGAATTACTTGAACAATTGTATGCTTCTCGAAGTTGATGAATGATTTGTTTTTCAAATGCTTTTATTAATCCTTAAGGTTTCAGTTTCCTTATGTGATAGGTGAAAAATGAACTAAGTAGAGAAATGATTTTGTGATAGAATGATTTGCCATCCCAGACAGGAACAGTACTGAACCACCAGACTTAAGAAGACCTTGTTCCATACTAAAACTGAACGTGTTCCCTTTCTCTCTTCTCCCTCTTGTCTGATCCCAGGCACCATAGCTGCTGCTATCTTCCAGCAATATTTTTCATATCCCCATGAGTTCTTAGGAACTGGGACATTCCTGGAAACTTTTGGAAACTGAGGTTTTTGTAAGTTTCACAAACTCACATTAATGTTTTCCAGCATCCTGAAATAAGGTTAAATGATGTGAATATTTCCCCCCTGAATCCATGCTGCTTTTCCAAGAAATTAATTTTTTAAATATTGTTTTTCCCAAAGGGGAAAAACAGTGTACAGAACTTATAATCTGTAAATTCATCAGATTTAGATCAAGTGGAATGTGGAGATATTTTTGAATTATTCAATTATTCAGCTTTTTCTTTAGTAAAAGTCTGTAAATATATTCCTTATAAATTGGGTTTCGAACTATGCCTAGTCTCATCTAAAATAATGATCTTTTTCGTAGGGTCAGGATAGCAGTTATTAACCTTAGTAATGTAAGGTGTGTAGGACTGTCTTTATCAGTTTAAAGTCAGCTTAGATGTAACCTTTATTTCTGAAAATGAACTGTTTTCATATTGCTTGCAAAAGCAATTGCAGCAATGTGTAGTGGATGGTATGGTACAATATAACATCATTTTCTTCTGTCTGCATGTGCTGAAATCTCTGCCTGTACCAGCACTAGCAAAACAAAAGCTGTTGGTTTCACTATGCATCACCTGTGATGCTGCCATGCTTGGTTATCTTTCCCTTTCTTTGCAGATTGTAATCAGCTGTCTACTGGTGTGCCTGCCCAAACTCTGACCCCAGGCAGCAGTGGCAGCTGTGTCATGTTTCAGGATGGAAAGCTGGTCCTGAACTGTGCGGTGCCAGTGTAGCTTAATGCAGCGTTCCAACAAAAGAGGTTAAATGCTGCCTTGAAGGCATGATTTGTAACCTGGCTTTCTGCTTCAGGTGCCTGGGCTATGTTTTCCAGGCGCTGGCAGGTGCAGTGCAAGAGGGGACATTGTCCAGACTTAGCAGTGGTCTGCAGTGTAGCTCCTGTCCCCCTGTTTGCCAGCAGCACCTGATTGCTCGTGTCCCTTTCTTCTCAGTTCATTCAGAGCTCTCCCTTGTTCAGTGGTAACAGTGAAATAGTTACTTCAAGCGTTCTTTGTAAAGTTCTGATTGGGCTTGGGTTTGTTTCCTATTTGTATTTGGCATTTTAGTGAAATAATGATTAAATTGATGTTCAAGTGAGATTTACAGTGAGCTTCAATACAAATAGAAATGTACACCAATCTTTGGTTTTTGTTTTTGTTTTTCTTGACCTCTTCAGTATTTACTTAGCTCTGCAGGAGGGCATAAATAAGCCCTGATGGCTTGGTTAAGTCTCTGCTTTTTCTGTCTCTGCTTTTATACAGCCCTTTTTGGTCACTATTGCACTTGTTCCTTCTTGCTTGTGGAAGAGATTGCCAGATGTTTTTCCTTCCCCTCTTTACTGATTGATTTATATACAGATTCAAAACTGGCTATTGCTTTGTTTGCTGCCACCAGTTGCTTTTCAAACTGATTGGGCTTTTATTGAGGTTCTGGTGCTGTTTCAGAGTTGATTTTTTTCTGTTTTGTTTTTCTCTCCTTGTCATTATTCTTGAAAGAGAATAATGGAGACCAACCCTCATTAAACAAATGAGTAATTTTTACACAAGACCAAATGGTATAAACTATGTTACAAATGTTGTACAGGAGTTAGAAGGGAAACTTAATCATTAGGGCAGTTGAGCTATGCAATGGCTCTGAAATATAATTTTTATAAATGTACTAAAAGGATCATATGACCCATTGCTACTGAGCACCTCGATGTCTGCAGCTCACCTCATTACACTTAGAATTAGTGGTTCATGGGCAGGCTTTTAGAAGCATAACTGCTTTAGTAATTTCTCAGAGCCCAGTAAGACATGGTGGCATAGCAACATAACACGACTGATTCATTGACAACTCAGTCTAATCATTTCTGAAGAATGTTCTTTATCCATATGGGATCCCCCTTAAAACAAACAAATTCAAGAAGAACGTCCCAGCTACAGCTCTTTTACAGAACAGCTACTGGCAGCAGGAAAAGCAAAACAGATAGTGTGATAACCTGAACTCAGTCTTTTTTTGCAGGCTGTCAGGGCTCAGTAATTTAATCTGTTGTGTTGATGATAACTGACAGAGTTAAGCACTACAGGCCAAAAAGGAAGTTACAAGCAGAGGTCTCGCAGCACTGGGGAAGTACATTGAAATCATCCTTCTGAATAGTGTGCATCTCAACTGTTGGAGTCAGAGAAATGGCTGGGAATGTTTCAGCATCTGAAAGGTATGTTCCAAGAGCCTTACCACACACACACAGACACACACACACAAAACAAACCCAAAAAATCCCCAAAAAACAAAACACCCCAGATCTAGACGTTAAAAGGCAAGATGTTAAAATATATTTAAAAATGTGTTTTCTTAAATTTTGAATCACTCTTGCATCTGACAAAAACTTTATGGAATAGACAAGTATTCCCTTCCTGCTTGTGCCTTCCCTTTCTTGTGCAGACAGTTCCCCTTATCCTCAGCTAATCCTGCATTTAATTGTGAAGCTGAATGCAGTAATGAAATTGCTTTCTGTCTTTTTATCTTTTGACTGTGCCCTGTGTTTGTCCTTTCCTTCTCCCCCCACCCCAGTTAGTTTCTCAGACTTTGAAACATGTAAGACTCATTTTTAACTCGAGATCTCTGTTCTCCCTCTTGAAGATTTTTCAGTTTTCTGAGCTATAGGCACTCCTACAGCGGTGGCAAAAGATGATTCCTCTGTAGCATGAGAATGGCAGTTGAATGCAATCCATAGAGGCAATTAATTAATTTACTCATTAGTTTTTCTTTCATCCTGAATGGACATAAATGAATTATTCCCCCTGTTTTTCCTGTGTTTTCTCACATCTGGAGACTACTTGCATGCCCTGAGGTTACGTTATGGCAGCTCTTTCTTTCCCTGCAGGTCAGGCATTGAAGAGCTTACCCTCAGTAAATTTACAGACAACACCAAGTTGAGTGGGAGCATTGATAGGAAGGCTCTGCAGAGGGATCTGGACAGGATGGATTGATAAGCTGTGGCAAACTGTATAAGGTTCAACATGGCCAAGTGCCAGGTCCTGCACTTGGGTTACAATAACCCCATGCGATCCCTTAGGCTTGGGGAAGAATGGCTGGAAAGCTGCTCAGCAGAAAAGGACCTGGGAGTGTGTCCTAGTTTCTGCTGAACAACAACAGGGTGTTGGTCAACAGCTGGCTAAATATGAGCCAGCAGTGTGCCCAGACCAATAGCATTCTGGCTTGTATCAGAAATGGTGTGGTCAGCAGGCTGGGGGAAGTGATTGTTCTCCTCTACTCAGCACATTGTGTTCAGTTTTGGGCCTCTCACTACAGGAAAGACATTGAGGTGCTGGAGTGTGTCTAAAGAAGAGCAACAAAGCTGGCGAAGGGTCTAGAGCACAAGTGTTCTGTCAACTATAGTTGTTTCATCTGGAGAAAATGATGCTTAAATGAGACCTGTTTGTCTCTTCTCTCAAGTAACAAATGGTAGGACAAGAGCAAAAGGCCTTGAGTTACACCAGGGAGGTTTAGGTTTGATGTCAGGAAAAGAATTCTTCACCAAAAATGCTGTCAGACATCAGAACCGGCTGCCCAGGGAAGTGGCTGTCACCATCCCTGGAGGTATTTAAAAAACATGTAGATGTGGCACTTGGGGACACAGTTTAATGGTAGACTTGGCAGTGCTAGGTTTACAATTGGACTTGATGATCTTAAAGGTCTTTTCCAACCAAAATGATTCTATGATTCCATGTTTGATACTCCTTCACTCTGCCACATCCCAGGATGTTGAGTCTGACCTTCCCAGGTAAGTGGGAGAAATATTGTGTTCCAAGGACTAGCACGAAGCAGCACTTGGAGCCTGCTTCTCAGCATCCTGTCCCGGCCTTTCCTTTCAGCTGCAATACTTTGGGCCCCACTGTGCAGATCTAAGATGTCTGTGCAACCTGTGGCTCAGATGCATGTTATTTGACCTTTTCATCAAGGAGCCCAAAGCCATGAACAAAGTTGCTCAAGCAGTTTCTCACTAAACATGGTAAAACAAATGAGGATTTTGATAGGGGAAAAAGTGGGGTTATTGTGTGCACTAGCCATGACTGAAACCAGCAAAAGCTTTTCTAATTAGACTTTTCCTTCTTTTTTAAAATACAATGGTGTTGAAGAAGTCAAGGAGCATTCAGCCTCAGTGGTGGAAGCATTACAGTTTCAAGAACAGTATGTTGTTGATCTGTTAGCTTAAAGGTCCTATTCTCTGAAAGTTTAGAATGGCATTGACACACCAATTTACTAAGATGTGCTAGCACTGCTTTACAGAGCTGTGACATCATGCATTATAGAATACTTCTTGAAGCAAAGGGGTTATTTACTATCTCATCTCAGGATGATAACCAGTGCAGAGGTCGTCAGTCAAGATACAGCTTACACTGTGTAACAAAAAAAAAATAAATTGTTTCAGATGTATTTGAGCAAGAGATATAAAATATGGTAACTTTAATTTGTGATCTTAAAATTAAAATCATGTTTGTTTTCAAATAAAATTGGTGTGTTATGGGAGGTCCACATATCAGAATATCTGATCTTAATAATAGGATACAATAATAGTTTCATTTTTCTTATCTGAAAGGTAAATAAATATTTAAGCTCACAAGTAAAAGAAGTGGTCTTGATCTGTCTTTTATTTTTTTTTTTTAATCCTATCTTAGAAACATTAAGTCTACAGAAATTTTATGTATTCTGCAAATGCAGCTCTCTTCTTTTTGTCTGCAGCTTGACACAGTGTAATTTTAATGCTGAAATGTTAATAGCATTTGGGGGGGGGGATAAGTCATACAGTTCTATTGCTTATGTCACTGTCAAAAAGGAAAGAAATTTGCCAGACCTGGGTGGTTGTTAAAAGGCAGTGTAAGTTTGAGCAACTTTGTGAAGAGTGCCTGTGTCCTTCACGGTGCAGAACGCTGCCCATCGGACGAAAAAAGGACATCTTTCAGGTTTCAGTTCCTGCCTTAATGTTTGGTTTTGGTGGCAATGGATAATACTGCTCAACTTTCCTTTGAACTGTCACAGTACTTCCTGTGAAATCATTTTCTCATGCTTGGCCCATTTAGGAGCATGCCTGAGCCATGAGCGAGCTAAGAGACCTCTCTGACCCTATGAATGTGCTGTAGAACAACTTGTCTACTAGGATAGATTTTACCTGACCCAGTGAAATGATTGTCTTAGTTTTAAATTGCGCTTTGCTCGTGTTGTTAATACAGCTTCATGTTTTCAGGGCATAATCTGGTTCTCCATACTGTGACTTTCTCTCTGAATTTCAGTGGAACTGCTCATGTGTTTAAAATAAAACATGTGCTTAAGTGCTCTGGTGGCTGCTGGCCAGGGCACTCAATACATTGTAGGGCTGAGCTCTAAGTGCATGCTGCTTTAATGTATAGTCTTCTCTAGCCCAGGATAAATCAGGATTAACTCAATAGGAAGAGTCACAGTACTGTGAAGATTTGGAAAATGCCTTGCTGTGTGGTGCTCAGGCTGCTCGCAAATACAAGTGCAAAAGAAGCAGTGCCTGCAGTGTAATGATTTTTAAGGTGCTGTCAAATGAGGTGCTCTTTGTGGCTAATGAATTTGTCAGTTGATTTTCTCATCACCATGTTTGAGCTTGTTCCTGCAGTTGAACACTAGTCTTGCCTTTTCACATGGTGAAAATGGTATCAACTTAACCTTCTTTCCCATTATAAGGGTTTTAAACACCTTCACACTAACACTGAATAAATGGAATTTGTGGTTTAAGTTGTAGGGAGAGTACATTACTGCTACTGGGAAAGCAGAGGGAGGAAGGCAGCAGATCTCCGTTCTCTTGTCTTTAATTCTCAGACCACAGAGGCATTCCAATGTCCTTAACAGCAAAGCAGTTTGTGGGTTTTTTCCATGGTAATAGTGACATTAAGTGTGATATAGTTCAGGCATGCATTTGGCAAGTCTTCAACATGCAATTTTATGCATATTCTATTTTTCTACCAACTTTTTTCTGTTTGGGGGATAATTGAAAGTCATCCTTTTTATTTATTTTTTAGTGACTTTCACTGAATAAAAATCTGTATTATTTTGCTTGGATAAGATATCAAGACACAGAAGGCAATGTTAAGAAGTACATGGTTAAATTTTCTTTATTGATCACTGAACTCTGTGTGGCTGGTTCTATTGTCTCATTGTCTGGTCTACTCTTGTTCTACTTCTATTTTTCTCCTTTTTTTCTTTTTTTCAGTCAGTTAGTTTTACCTAAATTGCTATATAGCATACTGAAGAGCCTTTTTTGAGCCGTTGCTTTCCAGAGGATATTTTTTCCCTTATGCGTGCCAATGCTGGCCTGTTTCAAATCCAACTGGGCTGAACAAGTTAGCTCCAGTACTGAGAAATCTTAGAGGGACACATTTAAAATGCTGCACAAGCCAAATTCAGGAGTGGTGTTTACCGACTCAGTAAAGCATGGAGAAGGGGCAGGTGGCTTTCTAGTCTCCTGAGGGGAATCTTTTGGCTTGGTGACAGCATGAATTTATGGGTGTAGGACAAAAGACAAGGGTGTATGGAGCTAGTAAAGCTTAAAAATATGGAATACTAAATGTATAAACAAAGGACTCAAAGTGGGGCAGGCCTGGGACTGAGTTGCAGAATGCCACATGGAAGTGGGTCATAGCTGGATGTCTGGAGTTTTGCAGATTTTCTCCAAACAAACAAACAAACAAAAGAAGTAATCCTGCAGTCTCGACTATGGTGATGGAGACAGATAAATAATACTGAAAATACGCTAGCAATTCAGAGTGGTTGCAATGGGTTCTCTGTATAAGAATTACAGCTAGTTTTTTGTTCTGTGTATGGGGCTATATTCCCCTCTTCCATAGTTACAGTTCAGTCCTCAAGTGAATTTCCATACAGTCAAACATCTCAGTTTTCTAAACTTGCCTTGATTAATGTGACTGATAGATTGCCCTGCAGGGTGGTGTTCCTGCTGGTGAGCTAGTGTGAAGTGGCTCAACTCTGTTTACTCCTGTACCTATTGCAGTTGGTTATTTCCAAGCAAGTTTAATTGTCTGTTTCTAGTCAAAACATATGCTGACATCTGCTAAGTGCAGAGTGCTTATGGTGAATTAAAATAAACAGAGCGTACAGTTTGCCTCTTTTCTTTGGATATTGTAGGTAGTGAAATAAGAACTGTTAAGCCAGGTTTTGTGGTTTTTTGTATCCTCTGCAATATTTTGTACTTGCCAGTCATACCTATTTCTCCACAGTAATCCTGAAGCCAGTTAACGTGCTTTTGTCTTTCTTTTTTCAACAGGGATTAAATTCTTTCTTTCTGCAATGCTATTTTTTATTCTTTTTTATTTTTATTTTTCACAGAGTTCATTAAAACAAAACAAAACAAAAACAAAAACCAAACAACAAATTATCATGCACAAGACCTCCAGTGATCTTGTGAGAAAACTTTTATTGTAGAGTGCCAGTAAAAAAGGGTGAAGGAAAATGCTCCAAAATCTAAAATAGGTGAAAGGCTCAAAAAGGTATTTATCGAATGTTATGCTGCTTGATGGATGTATGTGACTTCCATGCTTGTCAAAATCTACTAGGTTAGGAGGTAACAGAGAAACACATTCCTGCATCTAGGGGGCCTTGCTGTGTGCTACTCTGACAATATTTAAATAGTCCTTAAGAGATGTTACATTGAGTTGTTATAGAAATATGCAGAAACCAAAAAGAGTTAATATTGTTATGCTCAGATCTTTGCACTTTTCAGGGGAAAGATTAAAAAAAGCATCAAAGGCTACTTTATGATGGAAAGGACCTCTGGAGGTAACTTCTTCTGTTCTCTGGTCGAATCAGAGCTAACTTCATTCACTGTTTGACTAGGCTGTGCCCTGAGCCTTGGTCAGTCAGGTTTTGGAAACATTCAGTGAAGGGGCCTCCCATCCTTCCTGGTGTCTGGCATAGACTCTGCTCAGCCTCATGGTCCCAACATGGTGTTGCAAGGTTCCTCTGACTACCAGCATCTCCAGGAGGCTGACAGAAGGATTCAGCTTCTGCCCATGGAGGACCATGTGAAACCTGTGAGATGGAGAGTACAGAGATTTTTTGCTGAAATACACAGACATCAGAGATGAGAGAACAAAAATGCTCCATTAAGATTTGAAAAGCAAAATAGTAAATGAAATAAGTGGGTTTCTTCCTCCTCTGATAGCAAGTATTGTTTTGATGAAAATCTGGAAGATTTACACTGCTACCTTGCTAGAAAGCAATGTTCACTTTTTTTCTATTATAAATTTTGCTAAGTGATGTCTTTTGAGATCGCAATATAATATGACTACATAGAGCTTAGTTCTGTCTTCACAAGTAGTATGTCTTTGCTAAGTGGGTTATCAAAACCAATTGTCAAAAATTGCTCTTTCTCACAAGCCATTGTAGCTCCACTGTAGTACTGCGATACTGAAATACATTTATTTCTTACTGAACTATCCTCAGACACCCTACAAGGTGTTTCAGGATACACGGTACTGCAGTACTGGTGATTTGAAAAGTCAATATTTATTATTATTAAAGGATGTGTTGTTAAGAAAGAGCAAGTTGATGTTTGTGAATATAAGTATGCCTGCAAAAGACTGATTAGGAGGATTGCCAATTGCCTTCTTTTTATGGAGCGTAATGACAGGCTTCAGATGTGTTTTCCACTGAGCTCCCTCTGAAGGAGCTCAGCAACCACAGAATAGTGATGTCAGAAAGCAGTTTGTGTTTTCAGTTGGTTAGTTCATGTCACTTTTGTCTCTTTTCTGAATTTGTTTTAAAATCCTGCTAAGTCTTTTCATTGCTCTGAATGTGCCTCAACCCTCATTCTGTCAAACTGTAGGGAATGATGCTTATGAAAGCATCTTGCTGAATCATCTGAAGCATCTCTTGGGTTGCTGTGTCTATAACATGGGAGTGCACTGGGCCCAGGGAGGATGGGGCTGATGGCAGGGAAAGGCCCATCCCTTGGGGAGAAGTGGGCTGCACCCAGGGGACGTTTATCCTTGGTGACCACTGGGTAAAGCCTCTAGTCATGTAGGAGCAGGTTATTATACTGGGTGGCCACTTAAATGCATGATCATTTGAGTGGTCTGCCCTGGAAAGATAGCTCATGTCTCAGGGTGCTTTGGGAAGATACTTGTTTTCCTCTTCCCAGCAACTTGCTTTGTGAACTATCTCCTGCACTTAGAAAGATTTATTCTGAAGCTGTATGAGCAAGTGTTCCTTTGATAGCCACACATCCAGGGCAGTTGTAGTAGCATGACTTCATAATGAAAATTATGAAATTTCAAATTACAGAAATTTGTAAAGGGCCTTGTTTTGCTCTGTGTCAGAGCACTTGAGCAAGTTATAGTCTTGTATGGCCAGTGATGGCTATAAGCCTGTTGCTTTTTTCTTATGATGATTCTGGGTGATTGATAACCTCTAGAGGGGGAAGAGGTTTGGGTATGGGACACAAGAGAGAAATCTTGTTTAAGATTTGGAGTGATACTAGAGATGCAATTGTGAGGAGATACCTTAATGAATTTTTAGAGTGACCAAAGTGATTCTGTATTTGGTCAAGTCCATGTGCTGTGGTTATTTTACAGACCTTTAAGTTTTCCCTTTTGCTAACAAAATAACACTGAAGTCTAAACCACAAATAAATGCAACAACAAAAAAAAAAAGCTGAACAAAAAGCTTTACAAAATTCTATCCTTTATAATATTGTTCAGGCAGTGCAAAAGGAACAGATAACATTAAGTTGTGGCATTCAAATTTTCCTTTGCTTTCTGCAGGCTTCTGGGGTTTTATGTCTTTAATTGGTATTTCTCTATGAGACTAATAGGCATAAAAGTTTAATAGCAATGTGTCAGCAGCTTGTTCTGATTTTTGTATACTGTGTCTTCTACTAGGTGTTTGGGGGGGGCATGTAATTTTAATAATCTGTGTAATTTTACTCTTAATAAATCACTTCAAAATCTCTAATGTAGAGAGAGATCTCTAATAACAGAGTTTAACAACATCTGGAATTAAACTGTTTTATCCTTTCATAAGTTAACTGTAATTGACCACAAATTGCTATATCCTGCAAGGAGTAAGTATTGATGAAGTGGTGAATGCTTCTAAAGCCTTTTCATGGCATGATATCCTTAATGTGAATCTTGGAGTCTGTAGCTGGAATCAGGACAATATATTGCCTGTGACTAAGCATTATGGAAACTTCCAGAGTTCCTTGAGATCAAAGAATCCAAAGCTTTTAACTCTGTGTGTTATTGTTGCCTTAGCTGATTATAGACAAACGTACACATTTACATTACATAGAGCTGAGTTGATACATCACTCTTAAACAAGGTACTGAGCAGTAACTTAGGCATCCAGCACAAAAATGTCCTAATTCCTTGGTGAAGGATAGCTTGGAAATGGAGAACTGGTGCAGCCGTCATCTGGAAGGAGGCATGGCAGGACTCCAGCCTAACGCCTGAACTTTCCTTTTGTGTTGAGCAATTCAGAAAATGGCTCATGTCTCTTTCAACTCAGAGGATTACAGCAGAGAGGTTGTATAGGAAACACTTCAGACCTGGGAACTAATTACAGGAGCACTTCTGCAGTTTGTTCTGGAAAAACTGAAGGAACAGAAGTGCCTGTGTACTTAGGTACAACTGAAAAGGAGTGAGGAGGAAGGAATATTCAGTTCACTGAAACTCCTACAGATGAGAAGTCCCTCTCCTTGCATACTGATTTGGATGTATAAGAGCATTCCATAACAATAATTCTCAAAAGGAAAGCTGGAGGAACTTAGTAGGCCATTTCTACTATAGAGTGAGGGAAACTGAGTGAGATATAAGATTGCCATCCCAGGACAGAGAGAAAGTCTGGTACAAACCCTGGCTTAAGATTCATCCTACCCTGAGATGCATGGGGCCGGCCAGGTTTGGCAACCCAACCATGAGCACTTCACTGCTGGGGCACTGCAGCCATCAGCTACCCTGTGGTGCCCACTGCTTCTCTCCCTAGAGCCCCTGGGATGCCTTCGCTCAGGAGCAGCATGCACAGCTGCTTGGTGCAGTGTGTTGAAGGTACCCAGGAGAGGGCAAGAGAGCTGCAACAAATGAAGGTAGGCTCAGAGGGAAGCCTGGAGCATACTCTTCACTTTCTTGTAGCAGAAAACAGTAACTCCTTGGCTTTCCTACCTCTGAAGAGCTGAGCTGACAGACACAAATGATGCTCCCATACATCGGTTTCTCATCTCTCACCTCTGCTGCAGTTGTCTTCATCAGTCAAAGGTAATCTTGAAAACCACATGCTTAAAAGCATCAAAAGCAATATTTATCTTTCAACTCTTGTTCAGTCTCCCTACTTCAGTTTTTCTTACTTTATATTAGAAAGCAAATAGTCTCTTCCATGCCAGCTTTTCCTTTTCAGTTTTGTTTGTGTCTGTGTGTGTAACGTTTCTTCCAAGCCAAGCTCTGATCTTCAGCAGGCTTTCTCTGGCATCCCAGAGTTGAAAAAATGTATGCCAGGCAGCCAAGCACAGTCTCTCTCAGGAACAGCTGCCTTTAAAAAGGGGCAGTGGCTTTTTTCCTATAGCCTGTGTATCGATTCTAACATCCCTTCCTCCTCGAGGACTTTGCCTTTCCTGTCATTGAAGTCTTTTATTTTTGGTGACTATTATATATAATCCAAGCACCTTGTTAGTTTTGCAGTGGTGTACAGGCAGTTCTCTACAGGCTGTGACATCTAAGCTGGCTTTCAGCTGGATGCCATCCCTGACTTTTATTTTCCTCTCCAGATAGTTGGAGAGCTGTGCCAGACAGCAAAGATATTTTTATTGTAACGTAAGTATAGAAGGGAGTATTCTGGTAGGATAGATCTAGAACAATCTTTGTGACAATTTATTCAGACATCCAGACAAAATGGTCCTGGATCTTTCTTGAAATATATATTTTTATTTTTTGGTTTATAACACAAAAATTTACTTATTTTTTTTTTTTTTTGGGGGGGGGGGTGTTTGGGGG
>NDXB01014144.1:0-36909 GCA_002631895.1 Agapornis roseicollis
ACCTTAGGATCATCTAGTTCCAGCCCCCCTGCCATAAGCAGGGACACCTCACACTAAACCATGCCACCAAGGCTTCATCCAACTTCGCCTCGAACACTGCCAGGGATGGAGCATTCACAGCCTCCTGGGGCAACCCATTCCAGTGCCTCACCACCCTACAGTAAAGAATTTCTTCTTTATATCCAATCTAAACTTCCCCTGTTTAAGTTTGAGCCCGTTACCCCTTGTCCTGTCGCTACAGTCCCTAATGAACAGTCCCTCCCCGGCATCCCTATAGCCACCTTTCAGATACTGGAAGGTTGGTCTGAGGTCTCCACACAGCCTTTTCTTCTCCAGGCTGAACAGCCCCAACTTTCTCAGCCTGTCTTCGTATGGGAGATGCTCCATTCCCCTGATCATCCTCATGGCTCTCCTCTGGACTTGTTCCAACAGTTCCATGTCCTTTTTCTGTTGAGGACACCAGAACTGCACACAATGCTCCAAGTGAGGTCTCACGAGAGCAGAGTAGAGGGGCAGGATCACCTCCTTCAACCCTGGTTTAGTCGAGGTGTAAGGCATGGGTTGGACTTGATGACCTTAGAGGTCTCTTCCAACCTGGTAATTCTGTGATTCTGTGACAACTGTTAAATGAGTCCTTTCTGTAAGAAAGCAAACATAATCTTTTAAGACACTGTAATTTTTCTACAGCTGTGTTTCAGTGCTGTAAAATAGGTCCTACAAAAGATCTTGGGGTAAGAGAAGGGGAGGACAAGAAAAGGGAATGTATTCAGTGGTGCTGGAAAAAAGGAAGAGCTAAATTGGTATTTAAAGTTAGCAGTAGCTCAGACAAATGGGTAAGTATTGCATACAGAGAGAAAGAGTCAATGATTCCATCATATGGTAAATCTTGCATGTTACCAAAAAAGTTGGAGCTGAACACATACAGGCTAACTCTCATAGTGTAAATTTGCTTAAAGTGTCTTCCAGATTACCTTTTCCAGTGAGGCTTTCAGCATGAGGTACTGCCTTGTGCTGCAGTAGGCAATAACGAGTAAACCCCACTGTGGCTTGGGCTGGTTTGACCAAAATGTGTTATATGCACAAATCCTGGATCTGCAGGATGATTAAAAAGCTTAATATTAACACCCATCAAAACGCAGGCCATAGAGTGTGAGAGTGAGCGGGGAAAGGAGTGAGGTGTACAAGTTTGTGTGCATGACAGGAAATTTGAGCCTTCATCATGTGTGTTTAAAGGCGCATTCCTGCCTCTGTTCCCCCAGAGACAGCTCTCCTCTCCTTTTACCTCGCTGCTCCGCCCTCCCGGAAGAGATGAAATGTGTGCACTTTGGTATCGTCATTCAAACAACCTGGGAAAAACCAAATACTCACCCTTCCTCTCCTCGCTCTGTCTCTTAGCTATTCCTCACAGAACAGCACCCTTCCTTCTCCACGGCGCTGGCGCCCCGCCCACAGCCCACCTCGCCTGACCCTCTCAGGCTTTCACAGCCCTGGGCAGTTGTGTACTCCCAGGCTCCCGCCCCTTCTTCCTCCCCCTTCCACTGTGCAGCCTGAAATTACATCTCCCCGCCTGACGCAGCACACGTAGAGCAGTGCGGGCTCGGCGGCAGCAGGAACCGGGCTTAGGGCAGCCCGCGCCCTCCAAAGAGAGGGGAAGAAGAGCGGCGGCGGAAGGGGAGGCAGCCCCTGACCTTCGCCGCGTCACTGGCCACGCAGCTTGCGGTCAACAGGCACCATGGCCGGCGAGCCGGAGGATCTGAGCAGCAGAGAAGCGCAGGACGTCTGCGAGTCCCTGGGCCGCTACGAGGACACACTGCGGGGTGCCGTGCGCGAGATCCACGTGGACATCCAGGTGTTCAAGCAGGGCGTGAGGCGGCAGGTGGAGGAGGTGCTGCGCCTCGCCAGCCCCCTGGCGCACACCGTGTCCGAGCTGCAGCAGGAGAACCGGCGCTTGCGGGCGCAGCTGGAGCGCCTGGCGCGGCAGGTGGAGGCCCTCGGCCGGTCGGCGGGGCTGCCGCAGGAGTGGGAGGACAAGGCAGTGCGGAGGCCTCAGGCCGCGAGAACCAGCTCTCCGGGACACGGTCCGGCTGGCGACGGGTTTTCCAGCCATGCCAAGTTGGCTGTTACCGGCCGGAGCCAAGTAAGTTCTGGCCGCTGGGGCTGAGAGGACGAGACGCTGCATGAGCAGATGCCTCGGGGGTTGTTGCCGGGCTTTGCGCCGGAGCATGGGAGGATGGGGCTTTTTTGCGGTGCAGGGTCAATGGGCTTTTGGGAGGTGCTCTGAGAAATGGTCTTGGCCTTGATGCTACCACCTGGAGATGTTCTTGATTATGTTACTGCTTTGTTACACTGGTCCTGGTTAGAGTGGGAGCAACCTGTCAGCGTGGTTAGAAGTAAGAAGAGAAGCTGAGGCAGTCTCAGCTGTTAATGCACATATGGACAGGGACATCTGCTCATCTTTCTGGACTTGATTAAGTGGGGGTTCTGTGTGCCAGCAGTGCTGTTCCAGTTGGCAAGCTCACAAAGGAGAACAGCTTCGCGTAGAGCAGGCCGTAACATGTTTTCCTAAGATACTGACTTAGCATCCTGCAGTGAGGCAGTTTTGCTGCATGACCACTGTCCTGCACTGCTGCAGCTGGTCTATGAGAGGAGGCCTCAAGCAAGCTGTTACGGTCTCCACAACCTAAACTAGTACAGACATATTCCTCCCAGTGATAAAACTCTTTGCAGCATAATGGAGCCTTGTAACTTGGTACATGGAAGTCCTAGTTAGTGGGAAACTCATCTGGTGCCAAGATGTTTTGTGTGATACTTTTTCTATGTGTCAGGCTTTATGGAAAGAATTAAGAGCTCCTCTGCAGTCTTTGACACCAGGAGGTGGCAACCAGACAGTACATCATGATTCAGTCACACAAAATGGGCCAATAGAGACCTGACTTTCATGGATGACAGCCTATTTTGTGTAATCTTGATTAAGCCATGTCGTGAGGGGTCCTCAAGACTGAGTGTGAAAAGCAGGTCTGTGGTCTTTCCAGGCTTTGGGGATGGAAAATGAAAACTTAGAAATGAAATGAACTCAAATTGGTGGGAATGAGCAGGGAGTCTGTTGTGTTCTAGCCTTTTTTGTGCCTACCGACTCAAGAATGGGCACTTAGGGCTTCCCACAGCTGGGTGGGCAAGTGGAAGGGTAAAGCTGCTGCTTGATGTGTTGTTTCAACATGGTTGTGGCAACTGCTGCCTTTTCCACTGCATGACAGAGGTATGTAGCATGCGCACAACTTGTAGATCTGTTTCCTTTTGTTCCATGAAGCCATCCACACTTGTTTGTATTGCAAGGAACAGAAGTGAGCTGAGCGACAGGGAAGGAACAAAGGGATGTGGTTCTTCAGGCCATCTCACCAGCCTCATTGCCTTTGTGCACATTGTAGTGTGTACTTCACACTGTGAGAAGTCTTGCATCTAAGTTATGGCAGTATTTGGCTTTAAGTATTGGTCTGCATTAAAGCACAGAATAAGCTTTTGGAATTGGAACTTTCTCACTTTGCTTTGAGGGTTCAGGGAAGATCGCTTAGGTACTGATAGTAACTCAGTGCCCTCACAGCAATTTTCCCTGGAAGGTTGGACAAGTTCCCAGGTTAGCATAGCTGACTGAGAAGGAATTTCAGTACTGAGAAACATGGGAGGTGTGGCTAGGGCTACACACACCAAATGCATGCAGCTCTGATACGGCTGTGCCCACATGAGTAAAGAGCAAGCCTTGGTTGCTGTGCTGGTCACCCAGATTCTCTGTAATGAAGAAAGTGTTCCCTCAGATGCTTGCAATTTGTGCTTCATATGGCCACATCACTTGAAGCAGAGTACCATAAATGACACTGTGTATGCTTTCAGATAAATGAGTACTCATGATAAAAACTGGTGACGATTCTAGCCTTAGTAAATACTTCTATAAGTATGAGATACTAGGAACAAATAATGCTGACATGGACATAGTAGCAAACAAAGATTCTCTCTTTTGTTCCTGAAGAGATTTATTGGCCAAGTTCCTTTTCACTGTGTGGTTGATGGGAGTGTTTATCCCAACAAAAGGCTGTGTTCTGTTGCCCTCAACATTTCTGCAAAATAGTGGAATTGTATTGAATACTTGTAAATTCAGTTACTGAATATTCTCATGCATAGTACCTTCTGACAAATATAAAAGTTTCAAAATAATTTCAGTTTCACAGATTAAAAGATTACAATGACAGATCCAGTTTAGCAGCAGTAAGTTAGACTGCACATCAGGAAGCATTCTCTCTGAGAATAGCAGATGATATAAAAATGGAACATATTTTCTTATTATTAGGATAGACATTATTTTAAAGAACCTGTTATTATGGTGATGTGTTTTGAGAAAGTTTGCAGACTAGCTTTGCAGAAGAACTTATCATTCCTTTTGGGACTATGCTGAGTAACTACAGAATGTGGCTTTGTTGAATATGAGCTCTTCTAAAAACCTGACTGTAATGAAGCCTCAAAATGGGAGAGATGCTGTAAAAATCCGTGGAGCTTACATAGCAGAATTGTGCTTTTTGCTTGTGAGAAAGTTCTGGATGCTTTGAACATTTCAACTTCCCAATCTAGTTTATTTTCCTTTCTTTTTAAATAAGAAAGAGGAAAATTACAAGGAAGCAGAAGTTCTAGTATGAGTTGATATACTGAACTTCATTATGGATTTGATTTATAGAACTTGTAGTGTATCTTAAGGGAAGCTAACTTGGTTGTGAAATGGACATTCTGACTTCCAGCTATCTTAGGTGCATCTGAAGCCTTCTTTGGAAGCTGGTGGAAATCTGGCAGTCTTGTTACTGGGGCTATAAGCACGTTGTGCTAAACCATGGTGTTGTGTTATTGAATATCTGAGTGGTGATGGTGGTTGTTTTAAAAAAGAAAAAAAGTCTCATGTTTCACTCGTTTAGATTCAGGAATGTCTTGGTTCATCATTCAACCTCCATGCTTTATCTAGTGGAGCACATAAGTGCATCTGAGAACTTAGGGCCCAACCTTTAAGTCAAGAGAAGGATTTTCCTTGACTTGAGTAGTGTAAGCATTTAGGTCAAATCCTGCTATGTGCACCTGTGTTCCAATGAAACCAGTTGGAGATTGACACTTCAATATCTAGGAGGATCAGAATCTAAGCCCACAACTGTATACTCTGCCAAAAACTCTGCTTAGGCTGCCTTACTATAATCTACTGCTAGTAAACAAATTCTTAGCAAGATCTCAGACCACAGTTAACAGGATTTGCCTGGGGTTTGTACTTGAGTAATGAAAGTTCTAGTATCTCAAGTAATGGATATTAACAGTCTGTGCACTCTGCAGCATCTAACACAAATAAGTGCTCTTAAATAATCACGAAGTTGTGTTAGCCTTGTGTGGTGTCCTCAGCCAGTTTTGAATAAGTGTAAGCAGCAGACAAGGTCTGTGAAACTTACTTTTCTCGATTTATCTTGGATTGATCATGATGGTGTCTGTATTTTACATGGGATATAGTTTTCCAGCCTATAAATAAATTAACCATTTCTGATGAAACTATGTAATAAATAAGTAAAACTACTATTTTGCTCTGTATTTCCTGTGTATGAAAAGCAGAGACAAATTAAGTTCTTACATGTGAACACCTCGCTTCTTTCCTTTTCTGTTATGTTCTGTTGGTTTCATAATTACCTGTAGTATAAAATCTTTTTCAGTAATCTATCTGAAGTCTTTTTGTCTGTCTTTAAAAACAAAACTTGTTTGGATTGAGTTTATAAGAATTTTTGATTATGTTTATAAAGCACATTACACATTTACTTATTTATTTATTCATAAAATCTTTTGGCCAATCTGGTAGTTAAATATATGTCTAGAATAAATTGAAACTTCAGAATGGACTTTCTGTTGGGGAATTTCACTCTACAGCTTGTATGTGCTGCTTTTTGGAAACTACATTTTTTAACTGAAGTGACTGTGTGTCTGTAAAGCACTTTCCTCTTTCTTTAGTTCCCATGAAACTGGATAAATCTCATGATTTTTTTTGCACACACATTCATGAACCAATGGGGAAAGAAAAATTATCAGCTGATTTTCTAGAACTGTATTGGCAAAATATGGTGGTTCTCCCAAAAAGGCTATCCATACAGAAGTTGCATATTATAATGCAGCTGTAAAGTTCTAGGATCGCATTTAGTTTACGTAATGCTTTTGTAGTACGTTATCAGAATGGGGCTTTTTTCTGCAGCAAACAGAAGAAAACCTGCAGAGCATCAGGTGTTTTATGTAATCTCAGTGTCTCCTCTATTATGCAGTCTCTTCTGTGTATCACCTTCACAGTGGATTCTGGTATCTCTAACAAAAATGGATGTCTCCTCCTAAGTGCATGGGGTCTTTGAGGGCAAGCATGTGAAAACTGATATAAGTCCTGCATTGCCAATGCATAGTTTGTAGGTTTGGCTCTTGAGGTTAAGTAGTTGTTCCCTTCTTGTGTTGTGGTCACTAGGACAAGGAGGGCCTGTTCTTGGCGTGTGTTTCTGGATAGTCTCCTATCTTTTGCTGCTGTTCAAAATTTAGCTGTCATATCTCTTGTCTATTCTAACAGAGTGTAGATCTGGATGACCGCCACAAATCTGAGTTCAGAAGAGTTTTTAGTTCTTCCATCATTGAAAATGGTCATCAGTCTTCAGGTAGGAACAGGGCATGAAATGAAATAGCAATACTTGTATAATAGCTTGATCCTGGCAGTCATAGGGCAGCCCTCAGATACTGGAAGCATTAGAATCTGCTATGGTTTCAGCATGGGCGTTGTATGGTAGCAGAGATACAATTTAACTTAATTTCCTAATTAGAAGTTTAACTTTTTATTGTTAAGCGTGCCTATGGTGTCTCATGAATTAGAGATAACTACCATCACATTATCTTGGGGCACCAGTGATTATAAGGCCTGCTATCCTGGGTGCCATTGTAGCCTTGCATCCCAAAATATTTTGCGAAGTACCTGTCCGCATCCATTACCCGTAGGTGGAGGAAGAGCTTGCTGTCTCCATTTTAGAGAAAACAGGCACACAGCATTTCATAAAACCATGAAAAGAGCAATAATGCTGACTGGTAACCTCCAGCAGGAGACTGGGGGTGGGAGCTGCACAGAGGAAGAGGAGGAGTTTAGCAAATGCAGCTGCTAGTGGGTTAATGATCTGTGGAAGTTCAGATTCATGGAGGACAGGTATGATTGCTGCAAGGATCACTTACTTTAGGGTTGTTTCTACAGCATGCTGTACATGTTACTAATGTCCCACAGGGAGAAGTAGGTGCGATAATTACAATAACTTGTAAAATAAAGTTGTTGCATGCAGATTGTTTTTTAATTTTGTTACAAATCTGCAAATAAATTTACTTCCTCTCTCCTTCTTACCCAGTAGGTCAGGCAAAAGTCTCCCATGAACTGACCTCATTTCACATGTCAGAGACATCCCCTGAAGCCCATGCCCCTGCAGTCATCTTACAGATGCCCCATCTTCCCGTTACTGCAGTAACTAGGATACCAGAGAAGTTTTCAGGAGAGACCGTTTGTTCAACAGGAACAACTACTGCATCTGCTGGCCTGCTGGGACAGAGCAAGAGCAAAAATGCAATGGCAACAAAAACTTCCAACCAGTCACGTAAGAGAGACAAAAATTTGTTTGATGAAGCTGTGACCCATTTCTTTACTTGAAGCAACTGGTGCTACAGGACTTGTCCTATAACTTAGTGGTAGTTATGAAACTTCACCTCTATGCTGCATATCCCATGGTGGAACACCCTGACTTAGAAAACTGTGGGTCCTAGATTCAGCTTTAGGCTGTAATGTCGTATATGCTGAAAATTTTTGCTGCCTGATGTAGTTGAGTTCATAGTGCAGGCTATCTTCTAGCTCAGTTACTGAATAAGTATCTCTTCAATGCTGTTTTAATGAAATTCACAGGAATTTTTAGTGCTTTGAGACTTGAGGCCCCCTGAGAAGTTAGGCAGGTATTTAGCTAACGGGCTTAATATTTGGAGGGAGGAATGACCAACAGCAGAGTGACACATACACACAAGTCAAAGTGATTCCAGAATTGTACTTCCATCTTAATTTAGTTAATTTTGTTGTGTTTCAAATAAAGCTCATTCATATTGAAGTTGCCGTATTTCATGTACATTTAGTGATGGTGACACTTACAGATCAGACTATATGTATCGGTCAGAAATTAGAGAGACATCAGATTGAATTGCCAGCAAGAGAGAGGGATTATTTGCAGATTATTCTTTCAATTTGTATTTTATTAAAGCAAAGCTTCTCTTTATTTTTTTTCTTTTATGCTGTTTCAGTGAAGGCCTGGAATTCAGGTATAGTGACAACAGTGGGTTCATCTGCTACTGGAGGTGAGTGTTCTTATCAGCATGTCCATATGCAGCACAAATGGAGGGGGATTCCATGTTCCACGTCTGGGGAATTCAGATCTGAGCATATACTTCCAATTAATAGGTACATGGTAATATTAAAATTGCTAACAAGACTGCATGCAGGTTCAGTTTCCCAGGTATTATGGAAGGTTGTTCCACTGTATCAGATTCTCAGTCCTTTCAAAGCACAAGGGGTACTTGTCCTTGTTTGCACAGAAGTGTGCATGTGTACTGTTAGGTAATCTCTGCAGTGGAAACAATAGGTGCCAGGAAAGTATGGCAGAACACTGTCTGAGCAGTGAAGATTTTGGCTGACCAAGTGAAAACTGTGACTGAAATTAAGGTAATGGCAGTTGGAAAGTGGTGAGCCCACCATATGGATGGTGAAGGAAATTCCTTGAGCAGAATAGCAGTAAGTAATCTTCTTCATGTATCAATGTGCCAAGGGACAAAATGCCATAAGAATTTTCAGTTTCAGTTGAAATAGATGAGTTGAGCTCTATCCAAAAGTATTTTGAATTGATGTCACCAAGCTTTACTGTCTATACCATATACTGGCATTTCACAGTGGTCTCAATGTCAGTTTAGCAAAGATGTAACTCAGCTAGAAAGGGGATCACCTGAGATTTGCATAAATTTCTGGCAACTGTTTGTGGTCCCAAATTTGTCACATCTGTATGTTGGCATTTACTAGGGCATTTTACATGAGAAATTTAATCGATCTGGATTCCTTCTATAAGCAGTCGGGAGAGTTCACATTTTCAGAGAGTCTTGTTGACAGTAATCAGGTTGGATTGCTTCTAAGATACAGTCTTTCTTCATACACAGAAGGAGCCTTCAGTAAATGAGTTGCTGGCTTATGCAACAAGTTCTGGCTTTAGTGTGTTAAAAATGGGCAAGTCACTCTGTTGCTGTGCATTTACAGAGCATGGCTGGTGTCCAGAGCTGGCCTATAAGAGGCAGAGCACAAAAAGTAGAACCTCTGGAGGATGTGATGATCTGAAGCCATCTTTGCAACTCTTGCAGTCTGTTTGACTTTAAACATTTTCTGGTGAAAATTAGGTAATTTAAATTATGCTCTCAGTCATGGCAGACTTCTAGGGCTACTTACGTCTACCAGAATGACTACTGCAAGATGGGCTGTAGCACAGTTCCTTCCATTTAATGGAATGTTGTCCATGGCAGTGTACCCTCCTCTTGAGGTCTGCACAAGGGCCTGAAATGATCAAGCCTTCCCAGTGCAGTTTTATCAAAAAACATCTTCTCACAGCCCTTTCTGGCATGTTTATACCATTCCTGCTACAGGGCAGTGATTTTGCAGGGGGATTAAACCCCTTGGAAAGATTCCTTCCCAGTTTATTAGATCAGACTAGAAGCTAGACAGGCCTGCAGCTATTCGCTGTGGTGAGTGTGTGGCTGTCTCTCAGAAAATGGTTTGGAAATGTATGAGGAAAGGAGATAAAACAAGTTTCTGCCCTAATGTATTTTTGTCTTTCCTGCTTTTATACAGAGGATACTACTTCTGTCACTAAATCTGACACAACTGTGAGCTATGGGACAAGTAGTGGAACCAAAACTGATGAAAGGTACGCATTTTACTTCACATTTTGTTAGGCCGTTGTTGTCAGTGTAGTCTCAAGGGACAGCTGTTTTGCTGGTGTGGAGAACAGGTGAGTCCCAGATGCTGTATTTTAAGTTTTGAATGTATAATTGTATGTTAACCTACTTGCCCCATTACGTTAACCTAGTTAATACATTCTGTGTTGTACTGTGTCCATCAACATGTAAATGGACATAATTAATAACATTTCTACTTTCAGGGAATAACCCATCAATGACTACTGGAATAATCACACTACCTGTACTAAAACCATCCTAGTGTTGTACTGGATAATAGTAGTTTTTGTTCAACATGGCAGTGCTTGAATCATAACCTGAATTGTCTCAGGTTAAACAGTTCCTTATTTCTAGCTGTACCTGTAGCTGGCGTACCAGGTTATCTATTGATTGCACTTCTCATGAGAAATCAGCAATGTGCCCTATATAAGATCCTATATGTCTAGCTTCAGGACTCTCAAAACCTCGCATGACTGCTCTTTTGTGCCTCTGGTTCCTGTGTTAGTGCCATATCTCAGCTGATCCTCACAGCTTTCTTTGCATGACACATCTGGTAGGCTATGTATCAACATCTCACCCATGATTGAAGCATTGGATAGCCTTAGCACTTTTGGTTCCCTTGGTTTTGGGAGGCTTCTTCAGGCTGCCACTCCAGTGCACCAAAGAACAGGTGAGTTCAGATGCTGTATTTAAGCCCATTAAAGTTCGTGAGCTTTCCTGAGGGCTAAATGGAGCAGAGATGGGAAGGGATAAAAATCTTTTGCAGGGCAATTTGAAGCAGCCCTAATTGTGGATTTCAGCACTGTTACAGCGTTAGTCAGTAAAACTCAGTGTCAGCAATGGACTTTTGTTAGGAGGAGCAAGTCGTCAGGCCCTTTGAAAACAATTGTTAAAATACTCATTTGCACATTGGGCTTGCTTTTGTAAACTAGCGTATAACCGCCATCAAATATCATTAGTTTGGCTAGCCTAGAGTTTAGTTTGTGTATAAATGCATTGCTGAGGACTGCAACACATTTTTGATTAACTTGGAATCACAGTTGCTTAGTATAGGATTACATAGTATCGCAATTACTGCTGGCATATCCAGGTATCCTCAACATGCAAAATATCCATCATGAAAAATGGGAGAGCAGCTAATTTAAATCGCTTAAATTGGGCTTGCATCTGCCTTGAAAATTATGCCAAATTTGGCATTACATTTCTTCTGAGCTAGTTCCAACATCCACACTTTCATATTTGAGTCATGGTACACACAGCACCCTAGAGAACTTACTGTCACATCTGACCTCCATCTGTACCAGAAATTAATGTGAGACATTGATTCATTGCTCTTTGCCTCAGTTTCCCCATCTCTATCATGTGGAACATTTCCACATGTGACTTGTTGCTGGTGAAGTGGTTTACGGCTCAAGTGAACACAAATTAGAATATAATCCTATATTTCTCAGTCAAATGACCAGTGTGTGGTCAGCAAAGCAACACTGACCCAAGCTCAGAATTCTGTGTACTCTAACTAAAAAGTTAAAAAGTACTTTCTGAAGTACTCGTCAAGCTCCATATTTAAAATGTAGTTTACTCTCCCAGGAACTCCAGAGTTGGAAGTTAGTGCTGCTCTGGGGCTGCAGTGGGGCTGTTTTTTTCTTTTTGGTTTTGTGGGGTTTTGGGGTGTTGGTTTTTTTTTTTTAGTTTGGTTGGTTGGTTTGTTTTTCTGTCTCTCCTTTCTCAGAGGTGTTTAATTGTTGTTCTCGGCATTTGTGACTTGTCCAGCTATGTCTTATTTGTAAAAGTACCTTTGATTTTTACTTAAATTACTTTTCACTCATTCAGGTCCTCTTGAAACAGCTCTTTTGGGAGGTTTAGAGTAGGCAACAGTTGGATCTTTATGCTGACTTCTAGCAGCACCAGGCATTTTGTTTAACAATATACTTTCCATGTTATGTTTCTCCAGTGCCACTGACAGTTACTGTGATGTGAACCCCAGCTCTCACTCCTCTCCTCCCCATGTACAGCACCAAGTTGAAAGGAGGCGAGAACTGGTGCGGTCTCAGACGCTCCCACGGGCTACAGGTACACAGGCCAGGAAAGCGCTCTTTGACAAATCTGACTATGGAGCTGGAAGGTATGTTGAAGCCTCATCTCCAGCATGGGTTTGTTAATGGGAAAATAATATGTCAGTTACCAGCAGAAGACAGCTGGGTGAGAGGACTTGACTCTCAATGTAGGATTTTGAGCTAAGGGACAATACGAGGTCACATGTAGCTTCCCTGACTTCATAGACTGAATGCTGGAAATTCACATCTGTACGTTCTCTTGGCTTTGAAGGTGTTCAGCTGAAGAAGCAAGTGCCTTTCATCAGGAGAGAGTGCTGTGGAAGGTGCCTTCTCTGTTATTAAAAGAGACTAGGAATATAGTGATTTTGTGTTGCCATTCATTAAGGATCAAAAGCATGAACTGTTCTCTATGTACCATGTTGGGGGTATAATTTAAATAGAAGAGGCTTGGAATCAGTCCTGGCATTTGGGAAATGGAAATTAGTTTTTCTTGCAGGACCAACAAACTGAAGTTTCAGCAAGATGCTTCTCAAATACCACCTGGACAGGGGCTGACCTGGGCAAGGTTGTGTAGACGGTGCTTACAAGTAGGTTTAAATTTTTCTAGAATGTAATTTAATCTGGTCTCTGTTAATTTTCCAGAGGAAAAGGTGAATCCAGAGCTAAGCTGAAGAGGTCTCAGAGTTTTGCGGTTGCCAGCGCTAGCAGCATTAAACAAATTCTGTTAGACTGGTGTCGCTCAAAAACCGTAGGATACAAGGTGAAGACACACTGGCACTTTCAGCTCTTTCTTTCTTAGGAGAGTTTGCCAAAAAAGGGTACTCAAAAAGTGCATGTAAAACATACTAAACAATGAGTTAACTTGCACAGGGCCATCAAGTTCTGTGTGGGTGACGTAAACATCATGGTTTGCATGGGCAACGCTTCCAGACAGTGACTGCATGAGTAAGATTCTGTATGTCTGTCAAAGCAATGCATTAGTGTTTGTCTGAAAGCCTACATTTTTTCTGCTTGTGGATAAAGACTTCAGTATACACTAGCATTTTTTTCTTAGTTACAGGCTTTTGCATTCTCATTGTATATGGCAAGATCTGAATGACATTTTGCCAGTATATGGAGACTATGGCCCTTTTGCTACACAGCAGACCAAAGTACCCTCTACTGCTATTGGGCATTTGAATTTGTAGTAAATAGTTGAGGCTGAATCACAGGGTGTTAGTGAGCTAATTTCTATGAGGTAATAGCATAGCTAAAAGTATTCAGCAGTTGAGATTTTAGGAATTTTACCTGGCCTTAAACTGAAATTGCCAAAGTAATTTCCATGAGAAAGAAAATTATTTTTGTAATATGTTTTTCAGTGTTATTGTAAAATGTGCATTATTATCGCTGAACTCTAAATTATAGTTTACAAAGCAGAACTAGTGTAAATTACTGTTAGTTGCTTACCAGGAAAGCTGCGGCTTGAATTTTATATGATGGTTAAGTAGCATGAGACAGGAGCCCAGATATGTTTCTTTTCACTGTGGCAGTGGAAAGTAACAATAAACATTTGTTCTAAAAATGAGGTTTCGCAAAAGGTGTCATGCTTCCTATATTTCTACCTATCTGTGTGTAAACAGGCATTGAATTGGGCCTTACTGGAAGCAAAGCAAGCAAACATAATCTTTATCTCATGCTATTCACAGCCACAAAATGAACTGTTCTTCAATTATAAATGCTTTACAGGAATAAACAGCATCCTTAATTTTCACAGATACTCAGCTGATACATTGAGCCTGCTCCAGAGCTCACGTTCTTCCCAGTATTTTCACTGGGGTTTGGATCAGGCACGTTGGCTGGGTGTGTGCCTTGCATCTGGGCATTGCAGACAAAAGGCTTTCATTTGCTGAGTGTGCTCTTTTTTTCTCAGAATACAAATAATGTAATGAATATACTAAAAGGGAAAAACAAACCATGAAGCCTGTGTTCTGTTGCCTTGATTAGTGGGAGAGGACAGAAAACTTCAGTAAGCAAAGGCAGTTGAACTTCCCTCTTCACCCATACTACATTAACATGCATGATTTTTTCATTATGACAGCACATTGATCTCCAGAATTTCTCCTCAAGCTGGAATGATGGGATGGCATTTTGTGCTCTTGTACATTCTTTCTTTCCTGAGGCTTTTGATTATAATAAGCTGGACCCAGCTAATCGCAAGCAGAACTTTGAGCTGGCCTTCACCATGGCTGAGTGAGTATCACATTAGATCTCTGTGAAGTGCTTCCAGTTCAAGTCTAATGCAGCTGGGCAGCAGTGAAGAGTTCAATCATTCTCATAGATACTATAGCTTACATGTGTCATGCCAAAAAAGATGATAAAGCCCTGCCTAGAGAGTGTATAGGATATGAGCCTCAGCAGTCTGGAGTCAGAGGTGGTTTTACCAGGCACAGGATTATTCACTGGAAACAATCCACAGCCACATGGGCCTTCATTGGCCCATTTCATCTCTTCTCATGTTTCCCTGTTCTTTTGGAACTTCATATATAATAACCAAAAAAACCTCAAGATTTGCAAACTTGCATGACCCTGCTTTCTGAGAATTAGGCGGGTGAATGTGAGATTGGGCTTCATGCTACAGATATCAGGGATGTGAATGGCAGGTGATTAGGGAAAAAAAAAGAAAAGGCCCTACAGGGCTTTGGGTCAGGTCCCAGTACTGAAGTGGGAAAGAACCAGAATATTCCAAAATAACAATCTCTAACCTGAGTTTGACCGTTTCATAGTAAAATGAAATGCTGCTGATAAACTTCAGGATTTCTAAAGTGCTTCAGTGATGCTCAAATCAGAGCAGCAGATGAATCTTAGCACTGGTTACAGGCTTCAGGATTTAACTCTAGATTTAGTGTATCTGTTTTATCATTACCACAGGAAAATGGCTCATTGCGATCGTCTGATAGAAGTGGATGACATGATGGTGATGGGGCACAAGCCAGATCCCATGTGTGTCTTCACATATGTCCAGTCTCTATACAATCATCTACGACACTTTGAATAAACCCATTGACACCTCTCTGGACTGAAGGGTTAAGTACACTGCTAATGGAAAGAGTGGCATTTTGCAAATGGAACACTGTTATTTCTTGCTTTTTACTGTCTCTTTGCTTACATTCAGCTGTGTGGCTGACTGAAGTATTGCTGAGCAATGCCCTGAAGTTTTGCATCACATCAGTATTATATGTTAGTAATACAGAAATACATTTTAAAAAGGAAAAAAACATAGGGAAAAGTAACTCTGGTGCTAATAGGGGGTTGGATTTTTAGTATTTTTTAATTTAAAGGTCACAGGAAGCTAAACTGCTGTTCCTGTCTCTGGTGGGGTGGGGACACAGTCTTATGCAGTGACAGTAACTCTGCTATGAAGGCGTTCCCTCTTAAAATTCAGGTAAAACTCCAGAAAATAGCATCTTCAATTCTACTCCTCTGTTAAGCATGGCACAAAATAAATAGCGGACAGACAAGGAAAATTCTGAGAGTACTTGTCTGCTAGGGCATTATTGCCTCTCCTCCAACCCTAACACCCACTATAGCGTAAGTACGTGTACACATTAGGCAAGCATTTTTCTGTTCTCTTAAAGCCGAACAAGAACATAGCCTCCTACCTGTTTATCGGGATGACAGATAACTACCATGTTACAGAACACCGTTTGTCTGTTACGGTCGAATCTAAGCTGATTTGCTTAAAGGCTTGCTAAAACCTCTGCTTTTATAGTACTGGATTTATTTCCTGATTATGAAGAACAGCAACAGCTGGGCTCTTCTGTGTATAAGAGTGTGTATATGATTTAGAATTGGGGGGGGAGGAGGAGGGTGTCAGGTAACAAGGTACAAAATCCTCTGAACCCTCATAATAGAAGCAAGACTGTAATGTGCTTTGACCTAGGCACTTTGGGAAAGCAACTCTCCAGTGTGCACAGGAATTAAGTCTTGATGACTTGCTTAGTCCTCATGCTGACTCAAGAGGTGGGCAGGCAGCATGCCAAGAAAGTATGAAAGGTGGGAGTTTTGAAATGCCTTGGACTGATTTCCCTTTTCAGTTAAATCAGTGTTAAAACCACAGTGCATTAGGATTATCCCAGCTTTACTGAACAAAAAGGTCATGTGTCACCCTTTTTGGTTTTTTCTCTGATAAATCAACAGTTTTGTTTTCAGAGTAAATGTTAAAAATAAAACCACTAAAAAAGCATACTTCAGAACAAAAAAGCTTTTTACAAGTATTTCTACCCTGAGAAGAGGCTCATAGAAAATAAAAACTGAAAGCCATGAGCCCTCTGCTCATGCTAGAAAATGTTTATTAACCTGCATTTGTGCTTTTTGTAGATATTTATAAAGATTACTTTGGCTCTGTATTGATGACCATTTGTAATAAAATGTCAGATGCTCTTCAGATTACTGCTTCTCCTTAGAATAAAGGTTTTGTAATTTGTTTTTAAAATGACAGGTAACAAAGTAAACTTGGTGAAAAGAAACTAGAGCTTTTCCTCAGACGTTTTTATTCTAATTATGATGCTGTGTGCTCTGAATTTCATTTTTAAAAGCACATAAGTTTAATTCCATTTGGAATAGGATTTTAGTTCAGCCTACCTTTCTAGTGAAATTTACTTAAGAAACCCTGAGTGAAGTAACCACTTCTGTTAGCAGTCTTAGGAGAGAGAAAAAAACCCAAACCCTGAACACCAAAAATTTACAAAGGTAAAGTGTAACTTAATGTGACGGTCTGGGTCATCGAGTTCTGTTTGAAGGGTAGCTAAGCTGTTGCTATGACACTATGGAAACAGTCTGAAAGACTTAAGTTTGACCTAGTATCTTTCAGATACTAACAGGATCCTTGGTATTGTTGATCTCACAGCTTTAGTCCAAGTGGACAGAGGTGGGTTGGGCTGTTCATATTTGTCATATGACTTAAGGTTTTGGCTTTGTCTTGAATTACCATAATTCTGAGAAGGAAGTATGCTCCTGTTGCTCCTTAAGGATAAGCGCACTGTATTTGTGTTTTGGAGTAAAAAGTTTTTAAAGTAAGCATCATCAAAAATCTGTCTACAACTGGCACATGCGCTACACATATTTGCATTCTTACAGCAGAATACTTTCACTTGACTAGCAGAGCCAAGTTCCATCATAGCCATAAGAGGATAAATACTGGCTTTATACATCACATTCCTTCATAGTCCAAGGTCATGGGTGATTTTCCTGTCATGTGAATGTTAAAGGTAAGTGGTTGGCCAGTTCAGGCCCACTAGTATATTACAGTGACATTATTGCCAATTCACTAGGTGGGCAGGGGTGTGTGTTACATCTTTTCTGTGACTTAATTTGCTGTCACAGCTAACCAAGAGCTATCTTACAGGTTGGCTTTTTTTTAAAGTCTTCCCACTTCAGAGAGGTGATGGTCAAGATACCTGGTGCTTGCCAGCAAACTAATTGCAGGGTAGCAGAAGCCTGTAAGTTGAGTTTAACTGCTGGTGGTTTGCATGTAAGAAGTTGAGGGAGATGGTGCTATGACATAATTTGAACCTTGACCATGAGATTGTATGATTATATTGACATTAAAATATGTAATGTTTGCCCCTGCTGGATTATTTTTTTGTGTTTAAGGAGGAAAAAAAAAAAACCAAACCAAAAAACCAAACCAAACAAAAAAGAAGTGCCAAGAGAGTGTGTGTATATGACAGCAAATGTGTTCAGCATGAGTGATAAAACGAACAACATGTTAAGTCAGTACAGTATATGTTCTACATAGATGGACTATTTCCTGGCTTTTCTAATGTTTCTGCACTGTATCAAAATTCAGTATTAAGGTGATTTATTGCAACTTGATCCAACTTTTAAAGGCCAGATCAGTTTGTTCTGTGCAAGATTTTCAAAATAATCTCAGCAGAGACTTAAAGGATACCAGGACACCCACTTTTTAAAGTTATGTTTGTGTACAGCTTCCCACAGCAGGGAAGGCCTCCTTGGAAGTACCATAATTGTATAGATGCCTTTCAACACTTTTCCCTTTGTGTGACATTTCCAATGAGGTGTATGCTTGAACCAGTGCAAAACTCTTGGATACATGTAATTAGGTATAAAAATAGCTCACATCGTTAAACCTCTGTCATTAGTTTAAACCTGGCCTGGTTTGCAGAGATAGTTTTAAAATGTCCAAAATAAAAGTTGGCATTGCTTTATGTAAGGTGCATTTAAAAGTCACTTTTGGTTCTGCTAATATAGCTCTGGGTCTAGATAAAACCTCAGTGGACTGGACATAGAATCACAGATAGTTTAGGTTTGAGGGGTCCTCTAGTCCTGTCCAACTGGAGGAAAGGCCATCTGGTCCAGCCCCCTGCAATGAGCAGGGACATCTTGAACTAGATCAGGTTACTCAGAAGTGTAAGCAGCCTGGCCTGGAGTGTCTCCAGGGAGGTGGCATTTACCGCCTCTCTGGGCAACCTGTGCCAGTGTTTCACCACCCTCGTTGTAAAAAAATTCTTCCTTTTATCTAGTCTCAATCTACCCTCTTTACTTAAAACTGTTACCCTTTGTTCTATCACAACAGGTCCTGCTATACAGCTTCTCTCTGTCTTACGCACCTTTTAAGTACTGGGAGCTGCTGGAAGGTCTCCCCAGGGCTTTCTCTCCTCCAGGCTCAACAAGCCTGGCTCTCTCAATCTTTCTTCATGAAGGATTATTCCAGACCCCAGTGAACACTGGAATTCAGACCTGTTACGCAGTCTGCTTTACAGTTTCAGAAACATTGAAAGCTAGCAGTTGATGCTGCAGTATCAGCTCTGCCACTTCAGCCCACTGGCATATTTTTTTTTTCTGGAAGACCGTTTAATCCTCTGAAGAATGAGGCTATCTGTGATGATTTTAATGTACCTAATAAGGACCACGGTAACGCGTTTAGATGTAATGCTGCTAATAGGTCTCCTCCGCAGAAAACAAAGTGTTTTTCCAGACTCAGGCCTTCAGCCGCTTCTCCACCGGTAACGCGCGCAGCGCAGCCCGTGCGGACGCCGCTCTCGCAGTGAGGCGCTGCCTCCCTCACGCAGGCCCTGCTCACCCCGTATGATGGCAGCAGCGCGCAGGCAGCACTCGCATCGGCACCCGCGGACCGGCCGCGCGCGAGCCCGAGCGGCGGCGCCGCCAGCGCCGAGAGCGCGAGACGCGCCGCCCAGCTCTTGGAGTGCCGGTGGCGATGGCGCTGCGACCGTTAACTGGGAGAGCGTGGGGCGGCTGCGGCGGCAGCTGATTGGCTGGGGCGGGGCTGGGGCCAGGGCCGGTCGCTGCCGCCGGGGGGTGAAGGGCGGTTCCGGTGTCACTTCGCTGGGTTAGGCTGGTTTTGGCTGTTAGCTGGCGAGCAGCCTCCGGAGGTCTGCAATGATTTAGCCTGAAAACCATTTGAGGTAAGAGTAAAACTTTCGTATGTTGTATGATGCATATTGAAGGATATCGAAACCGGCTTCTGTGAACATAAAAAGGGCTGCTTGACTTGCCTGAATTTGCGAGCCTTGGTAGAGCTGCAACTCCCCGGCCGCCCAGTGCTGCTTTTGCTTTCTTACCTTAATAAATATTTAGTGAATCCATTTCGGACTCAATTTGCCTCAATTCAAATATAACAGTTGCCACAAAGATATCCTTAGTGCATACTGCTAAGGATATTTTATGACTGACATTTTAGATAGCTAGGGATTTACACATTTGCTTTCACAATCTTAATGTACTTCTGCACTAAATTGATCAAAACTTGCTGTCCAAAGCTGTGAGAACCATCTCAACTAATGTAGAAAGAACACATTTTTATTTTCACACAGATCGTAACCAGGAATGGGTGAAAGGAAGCACCACTGGCTGCTGTGTGCTGGCACCTCTCCTACCAGAGCCAGTAACAGGAGATTGCTGAAGGCAGCACTGCTGCTCTCTTGACAACCTGTTTGTTGCCTTCGCTGCTGCACTGTGCTGTGTCTTGGGATATTTAGTTGCACATTTAAAAAGAAACTATGTGCTGCTGCTGTGGAGCTAGAGGCTGGAAGACAGCGGGGAGGAAACTGCTCTCAGTGAAAGGGAGTTGAAGACGTGGCACCTAGCCAGGGTTTGACCCTGGGAGCGATGTCAGCCAAGAAGTTCATGAGGCAGAAAGGGGATTGATTTAAGGGTGAATCTTAAGATGTTATCTGCTGAAGTGTGTGTAAAGCTGTGTGTTGCAGAGGAGCAGCTGTGAGCTGGGGTGAGAAATTGTCTCAGGAGCGCTGGATGAGCATAGTGCAAGAATAGGAAAATTGATAAACTGTTGTAACTTTGCGTAGATCTGGGGCATTGTTTTCACTCTGCATTAAACCCATGTTCCCAGTATGCTTTGTTCTGCTTCAGCCCTCCCTAGACTTTTCCATTTCCTCATTTACCTGCTGTATTTCCTCTTCCAGCTTTTTTTTTCTGCCCTAATGACCATTACACTTCTTTTTTACAACCTAAAGTTCATTCACCTCTCCAGCCATAGTCTTAAAAGGTGTTTAATTCTCCAAACTGTGGGAGATTCTCTTCTATATTTGTTCACTCTCTATCGATTTTCTGTGATTGTCCATTTATAATTCCATCCTTCCTTATGCCTCCTTTTCTTTCACTTCTCTTCTCCCTCCTATGGCAGACAGCCCATCTTTTCCTCTTCATTCCACTTTCAACCCTCTCCTTCTAGCTTTCATTCCCAAATTTTTCTGTTTCTTAATTTTCCCATTCCAAACCTTTCCTCCTGCACCTTAGCAAAGTCTTAGGGTGCCCTGTGCAAGAAGTCTTTTCATACCTGTGTCATTCTGCAGGTGAAAAAGGCAAGAATTTTTCTCACCCGTATGTAACTGCCTTTTTCCCTTCTCGTTTCTGCAACCAAATGTAATGCTATTCCTGTTTTCAGGTTCCACATTCCAAGAACTGACCTGTGCTATTTCCAGAAACTTTCTACAAAACAATGGCAAGATTGTTACAAGCTCCACCCAAATTTCATCCCTCAGAATGGGACACTGCAGCCAGGATGCAGTGTGCCAGTACAGAGTCTCTGAAATCAAGATCAGAGCGCATGATAGCTGAGAGTCAGAGGCTGCTGGATGAAATAGAAAAGACAACTCAGAAAACCCAAAGTGATGTCAACAAGAAACTAGGTAATCCCATGTATTCTGCAAATGTCAAGATACGTTGAGCTGTATGTTTCAGGAAGACTTAGAAAATCAGTTGCTAGTGAATAGGAGTGTATGTCAATGTCATGCTCTTTGATTTCATGGAAAAAACCCTAAAAATATTTTATCAAATATTTTGAGGCAGACTCTTTATTTTGTAACTCATAGATAAACACAGAAAGCTATTCCAACCAAACTTCCTGACACAGGGTTGAAAAACTGTCCACACATCAGCCTACAGTATTACATGCACACCACTATGGAATAAGTCTATTTTTAGTCTTATCTAAGATCTGACCCACGGTGGTCTCACATGTAGAGATGGGCTTATATTAAAACCTGGTTGCAATTTTCATTCTGCAGAGCAGAGACGGCAAGAAATAAAATTCTGGAAGCAAGAATTAAGTAACAAACTTGAAGAAGTTGTTCATGAGACAGAGTTACTGTTAACATTCAAGACTCGCCTGGAGAAATCATTGGAGAGCTGCAAAGAACCACTTGTCATTTCCCAAAAATGTCTCCTGAACAGGTGAGGTGATACTCAGAAGAAAAGGGTTCAGGGAGAGAAAAAAAACTAATCTAGGTAATCAACCTTTAACAAATAATAGAAAAGGCTGTAAATTAAGGACAATGGAGTAACAGTCTGATTTAGGTGTTATAACATAGGGGAACCAAGGTCATAAAGGAAAAACTTCTATAAGGCAAGAAAAAGTCTTCAGTTTGGAAAGCTGGGCTTCATCATCTTCTGTTAGCTGCAGGCATTTCGACAATGGGGCTGATGGGTTTTCCTCTTTTTGTTTAGGCAGAGAAGAATTGGGATTGACTTGGTGCATGATGAAGTGGAACAGGAACTGGTGAAGGAAGTTGAAATCCTCCAGGGGGTTATTGCTTTGCTTGGACGTACCTTGGAACAAACTGATGAGCAAATCAGGTGCAAAGTGTGTAACTGAACACTGATAAGCTGAAAAGTAGGACAGTCATATTCCTGAGAGGTTGTAGGGTCAGGCTGAGCACAGGTCCAAAGTTACCTTCAGTGCTAAACAGTTACAAGGAGGTCAGTCCTAATTCATACCATTCAATCAGTAATGTTGAGAAGTTCTGTTTGTTAGAACTCAAAGTACTTGCACAGAACACCTGGTCTTCTCATGACCCAGTCCTGTGCTTTTAATTCCGATTGGAATTATACCATCAATATATATATAGAGGCAGCCTCATGCTCTTGATTTTGGGACTTTGCAACTAACACTTTGTACATTAAGAATTTCATAACAGCATTTGTATTACGTAATGCATATATGCATGCATGTTATAGAAACCTGTAAGTGCCTACACTTTGGCTTAGAGTCTGGTTGTTTCTTCTTCTAGACTAAACCGTTCAGCAAAGTATAACCTGGAAATGGATCTGAAGGACAAGTTCACAGCTTTGATGATTGATGATTACTGTACTAGCTTGACAAACAACACTCCTGATACCAGATATACTAATAATGCAGCGAGAATAGAAAGAAAGTAAGTGGTTATTTAGTTCAGTTAACAAAAGGTAACTATACAGCCAGAATGAGCTGTCTCCATAAATAGGAAGATTATCTGTGTAGAACAGACTATATCTGTCCATCATCTGTCTGTTGTAGATTCGGGTTTTTTTATACTTCTGTCCATCGCTTTAGTATCTATCTGTGTAATGTGTCTTGAATAGAATCATAGAATAGTTAGGGTTGGAAAGGACCTTAAGATCATCTAGTTCCAATCCCCCTGCCATAGGCAGGGACACCTCCCACTGCACCATGTCACCCAAGGCTCTGTCCAACCTGGCCTTGAACACTGCCAGGGATGGAGCACTCACAGCTTCCCTGGGCAACCCATTCCAGTGCCTTACCACCCTAACAGTAAAGAACTTCCTCCTTATATCCAATCTAAACTTCCCCTGTTTAAGTTTGAACCAGTTACCCCTTGTCCTGTCACTGTTCCCAGTGAACTGCAGTTCACTAACTGTTTTTGAGGCTCACAGTTAAGGAAAAATTCACACATTACTTAAACCCAGAATATATTTCCTAATCTAGCTTCCTGTCCTCTCCCAGGGTGTCCTAATGGGGAGAACACTGGACTGGGACACCCAGGATGTAGAGTCAGTTTCTGACTCAGTCACTAACCTGTCAAATGCACCCCTTCTGTGTGGGCTAGTTAGTGTGAATGGTTTAGATAGAGAAATAGCTACCACATTAAAATTGGCTGAGAAGAGGAAACATACTGAGAAGGCAGTGTGCGAGAGACAGTCCCACAAGGACACTATGGCCTCTACAAGAACTGACAAACTTGGAACACAAGGAGACTGACTGCTCTTGCTGCTAGTGTGTTAGCGTGCATCAATGACAGGTTGGATAACTCAGGCTACAAGCAGAATGGTCTTGGCTGTTGTATGCAAATTACAATTACAGCTTTATATATCCACCCAATAAACAAGGAACCCTCTGAAGAACTTTCCAGACACCTGCCTGTGAGCCACTGGTGCACAAACATGACCCTCTAATCTTGGGATACAGCTGGGGGTTGGCTTCCCAACTATTGCTCCAACCAGGTATTATGAGTAACTGTCCTATAGGTAGTGAATGGTGTGAGAGAAGAAGTGAATGTTCTGTGTCAATAGTTACCTTTGATTAATAGTAACATCTAAATAATAATATTAACAACAGCTTGCTTAATGAAAGTTGTTCTAAGAAATAATGTTTATAATCTATGTTTCCCCCCCAACAACGTATTACTTTATCAGGGAAAGGTACAAAGTTGCAGTCTGACTTTAAC
Organism: Agapornis roseicollis; assembly: GCA_002631895.1. Lineage (NCBI taxonomy): Eukaryota > Metazoa > Chordata > Aves > Psittaciformes > Psittacidae > Agapornis > Agapornis roseicollis. Next base: position 24,083 of record NDXB01014144.1, read on the forward strand.
AAATTCATTTCCATTCTACCCTTGTCTACTTTGTTCTGAAAGACTTGCAACATTTATTTTGTCTCTGTAGAATTCGCAGCACTACTAGCACTAACTGGGACATACAGTTAATAGAATTGCTTTGTTCTCAGTTTTGTGGAGTAACTATAGATTTATGAAGTCACAGAGGGTTTGATGGTGCCGTTTGATGACCTTTTATTTTAAATCTCTTTCAGTTTTATTAGCCCTGAAGACTGGATAGATTTCTCAAATATAAATGTTGAAAAGGCTGACAAGCAGCGAAACAATTCTTTCACATTAAGGGTGCTTATTGATGGCATCCTCTCACAGACAGCGGATGACATACGCAAGCAATGTGAGATGGTGAATGCTGCATTTAGAAATAGGGTGAAGGAAGTCAAGGATGCCAAGCACAAGCTAGAGACACTCCTTGTAATGGTAAGTGATGGGAGACAGTTAGTGATAAAGTAGAGACCATGGGCTTGGATTATCTGCCAGTTTTCTCAATCCATTGGCTTGAGCTACTTTGCTTTAAGAATTTTACCTTTGCAATACTGGTAGCCCCTGCCACTTCACACGCCCCAAAAAAAATGGTGTCTTACATTTTCTCAGCTTGTGCACACCACTAGAGAGATGAATTGCTGGAATCAGATGATGTAAGTGTTGCTATAGACAGCAATAAAGTCAAGATTTCTCTTGTTATTTTTAGTTACATGGGGATCCTACAGAATTTTCATTACTGTAATATAAGAGCATAATAACTTATCAGGGTCAATGTGCTTGATATTTGGTACATGAAAACTCAGTGTTAATATTAAAAAACAATTGCTGAGCATAGATCTCCGGTTTCTCTCAGAAAAGTGTCACCTGCTCTCAAATGAAGGAATCATAATCCTGTCTGACCTTTTTAAAATATCCTTTGATGAAATAATATTTTAACCTATTGAGTGTTATAATGTTATTACTATAACTAACTATTAAAGACGTTGACAACATTAACCGTTGTAAGAGCCACTGTGCAACACTTCCTTCTGTTGGATTTGTTAAGGTGATGGATGAGACTGCCTCACAGGAGAAGAACATTGCAGCCTTAAAGCAAGCAATTGCTGATAAAGAAGGACCTGTTAAAGTGGCTCAAACCCGCTTGGAAGCAAGAAACCATCGCCCCAATGTGGAATTCTGTTATGACACAGTGCAATACAGGCTGATAAGTGAAGTTGAAGAAATTACAAGAAATATTCAAAGGCAAGTGGAAACGGGCAAAAGAGAAAATCTGTGGTATAGATTCCTATGTTAACAAGTTAAAGTAAATTGGATCCCAGCTACTCTCCCTGAAAGGCTGGGAAGGGCAGGATACTTTAAAGGAAGCTGCATGTCTCTCTGGAAGCTGCTTCCATAATTATTTTTTTTTTTTTTTCCAATTCCTCAGAATTCTTATCCCATATGAAAAAAAACTATCATTGTGTTTTCAAGTAATGTCTGTCTTGTTTTCCCTGTTAGGTTACAGGATGTACTAGCAGAGGCTGAGACAGAGCTGAAAGCTCTGAGCCGACAACAGCTTTCCTTGGAGGAGGAGATTCAGGTGAAGGAGAATACATTGTACATCGATGAAGTGCTCTGCATGCAAATGAGAGAGTCTGTTAACATTAACAACTTCTGAAGATGTTAACAACACTGGGAGATTGTGTGCTCTCCGGAGAGTCATTTCCTGCTGAAATTTTATTGACAAACCTCCAGATTTATTGGGTTGGCTCAATGCTGTCCTGGTTCTAGTTGTGCAATATAATTAAAACACATCTATGACTTATAGCTCTCTGTTTTACAGCTATCTATCTATGCTCTAGAACACCTGATGAAATCTCCCACTTGGTAATAAAATCCCAGAATCAGAAGAACTGTCCCTTCTGCCACGTTATTTATCGTGTATGCAACCAGTGGTATCTTTTGCCATTGAAAAGTGTAGAAACTGTGGAAGCTGGAACAGGAGTCTCCTCATAAGTCACTTGTTGGAAGTTGGGTGAGTGGAAGGGGTGAGCAGCCATGGAGTTTTGTAGCCATGGTATGATTTGTTCTTAATAACTGCTGTTAAGAAGGCACAGGCTCCTTATCAAACTTAACAGGTTGTAGGGACTGGTGATACACTGGATAGTGCATCTGACTACACCTGAGTCAAGATCAAGCCAAGGCTGAGTTTGGTCTAATCACTTCCCCAACCCATTTCTCAGTTTCCCTATTTGTAAAATGGAAGCAATGAACAGGCTTCATTTGTTAGGTGCTTGATGCTCTGCGAAGAGAACTGCTGAAAAAATGAGGATGGCCTTATATTCACTTGATATACCTATAAGGGTGAAAAAGGGCTGAGTGCTTCCTTTGGTTCTGGGCAAGGAAAAACAGCAGGGGCAAGAATAAATGATGCTGGAGACATAGGAAATCAGTTCCCAAGTCCTACATTTTAATGGATGGAATCTAAAGTTGTCCTTGCCTCTCTCTTGCTGTAATGATAGCTTCCTTTCGGAGGCACTGCTGCCAAGATTTAAATTCCTTACTAACACCCTCCAATGGATCCATTCATTGCTTGCAGATGTTACTGGGTTCTTCTCTCTCCCTGTGGTTTACACCAGTGGGTAGGTGATGACAAAATAATTAAGCTCCGAATCAATCAGGTATTTGAACTTCCTGTAAATATTGCGCAACAGCTGATCCTCCTCACTGCTGTCTGGTCGGGCTGTGTAAATCCTGACCTGCATGCATGACAGTCATATCTCAGATATATGGAGCAGGCTAAGCCCACTAAAGCTCATGACAAGAAGCCTTTGTGACTAATGAAGAATCTAGAGATGCCAGATTCCTTGGGTTTGACTAAAATCTTGAGGTTTTGCTCTGTTTTCACTCCAAACTGACTGAAAACATAATCTGCCAAAGACATTTTGGGAAAAGTAAGGTTCTTTTTACCCCTGGAACTGATGCATCCCTGGGATCTGCACCAGTCTGTGAGGGTCTACAGAATTTGGAATCTAGCACACAAAGTAGCCTGACAGCATGGTTTACATCAGCTATAGTTGTGGTCTGGCCCTAGCTCAGCACAGAATCGCTGATGTGAGATGTGTTTAGATCTTTTCGCAGTTTAGTGGGATTGAACCCACCTGCCTCAATTTAAGAACAGGCATAAACACTGGCCCAGGGTGACTGAGAATCCCTGGCTTGAGCTAGCAGTGACAGAGGGAGCCTCAGTCTAGGAAGGCCTTGTGAAATTTTTGGGGCTTATTAATTAAACTTCTATGGTACACCATACCTGGTAATTTATGCTGGAAAGCCCCATTGCTGTGAGTGGTTCTCAGACTATAATGCTAAAACATAATACAGTAGAGGCAGTTATGTTAACATTTCTGTAAATGACCTTTCTGTAAGCATGGGGACTTCACCTTTCTCTGGGTATTGGAGAGAGGAAGGGAATAGGAGTTCTGAAGCACAAAGACTTACCTTTATGGTAGTCAAAATGCATTTCCTTTCTGCACGGTTTTGTAGCAGCCTCTCGATGAAGGTGACACTTAGAAATGCCCAGACCTTCAGGAATAACAACCTCTTGGATGTTAAGATGAGCTGCAGCAGCTCATCATCCAGCAACTCATGGCCATTGTTTAATTCAAGGGTCAGTTTCTTGAAAAAGAATGAACATGGTTACTGCTGCAGAACAGAGCTTGTGAGCACAGCCAGAGAGTTCAATAAATAAGTTTCCCGATTGTATGAACTCGTGTGACTGCCATCAGATCAATTTTGTACCTTGACAGCAGAGAATCAGTTTTGTATTATGACAACAGTATATGCTACAATAATCTCTACTCTCCTGTTAAGATGAGGGTTCCCACGTGCATTACATACAATCCTAGGGCATAGACGACTTCAATTACCATTAGAAAATACTGCACCCAGAGTTCACGCCATGATCTGATTTGACATATTGTAAATTATCCCAGCTATGACAAAAGATTGAAAAACAATTCCTAGATTTACAGATCTCTGTGTTTATTGGAAACTCTACAATGCTGTCAGCAACAGTTGGGTATAAGACCATCTGCTTCCCTCAGGCATACGAAGACCTGATGCTCACTTATATGAGTCAGGTGTTGTACACCTTTGGTGACACAACCTCGGTACTTTCACATGGACACCAGTTAATTTATGTGTGCTGTAAGACATTTGTGCACTACCAAAATGGATCAAAGCCATCAGTGTAGGTTGATGCAGGCTACAGCACTACAAGCAAACAAGGTGTACAGACTATTTTCCTCACATGCAGATTTCCCTGCAAGAGGATGGATTCAGAAAAATATGAAAGGATTACAAACTTATCAGTTACTAAACATGAAGGTGTCTAACCAGAATAAGCCTAAGGCTCTCACAAAAATAACATTTTCTTGCCTGAAAGGTTCTTTTTGCTCACAGTTGATACTACAACCACCTGTACTTCTTGTGGTTTAGCTTTTTATGAGGGCAACCTGACATCAGCCTGACAGCAAAGACTAGCATAACGGGAGTTGTAACTGGACAAGGATGACTACCTGAACTAGACTACAGCTGGAGCACCAGAATGATTCACTTATGAAAATTACCCTCTGAAAAAAAACCAGGGGGTCAGGAATTCCTATTGATGACTTCTGTCATGCAGAAAGCCTATATGATTACTTTGCTCAGCTTTGTGATTCTGCAGTAAGGTGTCATTGTTTCCCTTACCTGCAGAACACACGAGTAGGCTGGAAGGAGGTTGGTGAGGGTAGGTTTCATTGTCCAGTCTGGGTTACTGAAATAGCAGCTCCGTAGACTGATGCTCCTTACTGGGATCTCCACTAGCAGAATTCTGGCTAGGTGATCGTGCTTCATCACTCTTTCAAAGAAGAAGTTCACGTTCAGTTTTGGGGCTCTCTTAGCCAAGTTTGCCCATGACATTCCCAAGACAACTTGCCCATGTGGGTCACGAATATGACATTTGATATTCAAGGTGCAGAGGGAATGAGCACTGTACTCTTGCAGGATGTCCAGCAGCTCATCAGAGACGCAGTTATAATTGAAAGTCAGGATGACCAGGCTGTGGAACTTGGACATAGTTTGGTGGAACAAGGTGCTGCTGTAGACAGGAAGGTGGAGGCTGAAGTAATCCTCAATATTGATTTCAGATACAAAGCTTCTATTTGTCACGCAGCTCAGAGAATTTAGAAGGTCACAGCCTTCTTCCAAAGTTACTCTTGCTCCTTTTAAGTTGAGATAATCAAGCTGTTTGCTCATTCTTTTCAGGAAGGTAGCTAAGTTCTTGATAAACTGAGCCCTGACTGTATTTTTCCAGATCAAGCGGTCTAATTCGAGGTACTTGATGCTCAGGGACACTAGGCAACTGTTACACTTGCCCAGATGTGAAAGAAGACCTCTCATAGTCACTTGAAATTTCTGGGTAAAGGCAGTATTGGAAGGACTTGATAATTTGATCTCAAGGTGCTTCAAATACTTGCCAAATTTCTTGACATACCACAGCGCACTTTGAAACTCCAGTGTCCGTGCCCTTGACTGTCGGCCATAGAATGTGATGGTTCTTCTTCTCCAGAGGGATCCTGAGTTCATGGCCCAACTCCATTTCTTACAAACCAAGGCAGCCCGAGATCTGTCTCTGTCATCTAACCAGTGGAAGATGTGCCTCAAACAGACATCAGGTAAATGAGCCCAGGAGCTCTGCTCAGGTTCACAATCATCTTCCATTGAGAAGGCAGTTTTTCACTTCTCCTCAGAGTGTTGAGCCAAACCTAGATGAAGAAAGCTGTGGGTAGATTTCTTGTCATTCCCAACAGAACAGGCTTCCAAGCAAATGGTTGAAAGTTTGCTTCTTCGCATTCAAAACAACAATCCTTTCTTTGCTTCTGTACTTAAGATACCAGGGTCAAACAAGCTCTTGGATCTAAACTATAGTCAACTTAAATAAAAATAAATAAATAACACCCCTTTCCTCCCCCCCCCAAAAAAAAAAAACACAACAAAACCAAAAAAACCCCAGAAACAACAAAACCAAACATAACCAGACAGGGAACAAGCACTGTACAAGCACAGGACACATCTTTTAACTTTCTGGCCTTCAGTCTAGCTAAGCAGTGAAATGGTACCAACTGCAGACAGAGCAGCCACAGCCTGCAGAAACCTTTGTTTAGCATCATCTGTAACTGATAATGTTTCGTGGCCTGATGCCTAGTGTCTTACAAGTATCCAGGGCTTTGGGCTGCTCACATTTGTTGGCGCAAAACTAGTGCAAATGACTTTTTTTATCCTTCTGTTCCAAGGCAATTGCCTGAGGCAGTGCCCTGTCTTCCGTAGATTAAGGCAGAGTAATGAGCCACCTAAAGTGCTCCACCCATCGGTTCAAGCAGGACATTCAGTCCTCGGGCGCCCACGGACAGGGCTAGCAGGTCAGAAGACAACTGGGTAGTGGTAACGGACACAAGGAAACCCCCGCAAAGTTACCAGCCCCCCTCTCGGGGCGGGGCTTCGCACGTATCCAGCCCCCCGCACCTTTCCCAGCGCTCATGGTCCCTCCGCACCTCAGGATCCAAATCCCGCCCCGCACACCCCCAGCGCTGAGGAGCCCGGCCCACTTTGTGACGTCAACGCCCGCTCCTCCCGCCCCCGGCCGGGAGCACAGCCAATGGGCGCCAACCCGCGCTGGGTGGGGCGCCGTTCAAACGCGGCGGTGGCGGGTCTGTGGCGGCCGTGTTTGTGAGTGTCCGCCGAGCGGCTGTCGGTGCTTGGTTACCGGCAAGTAAAGAACTGCGTCGCGGGGCCCTCAGCAGCGAGAGCGGGGAATGGAGCCGCGGGTCGGGGCAGAGCGCGGGACACGGCTGGGAGGGCGCGGTCGGCGGTGTTCGCTGCGGGAGCCCCGCGCTGGGCCCTTCTGGGCGGTGCGGCCGGACTGCACCTTGCAGCGGTTTTTCTCATGGATGTGCATAGACCTGAATAGCTGTGAGCATCAGTGCTGTTCTCCTTCAAGCTTCCAAGTAAAAGTCTGCTCAGCTTTGAATTTGTTGTTTCAGGAAAATGTAACTGAATATATTTTTCAACAATTTCCATTTCTCCTTTTTAACATTGCTCTGTACCTTGCTGTTGGTGTCATTCTGCTTATTTTAGAAATAAGGTTGACCAAGAACTGGAACAAGATGGCATCTGTGCTCCAAAATGTAAAGGCAACGGTGGCCTGGCGAAAACACCAGCTCCTAGCTGACTTTGATGAGAATGAGAGCCCTGTACCTGACAAATTCAAGAGAAGGGCTTCCTTCACTTCTCTCAATTCCATCTGCATGTCTTTACGGAAGCGAGTACCACTAAAGCAGGTACAGCTGAATTTTCCTGAGACTCCTACTTGAAAAAGTCTGAAAGCGAGACAGAAGTGCCAAACTCTTCAGAGTATTTAAAGAACAGGAAAAAATGCTTTTGGAACAGTGTCCCAGGTACTCTGCCTTTGCAGTGGGGTGCAGATAACAGTTTAGGTTTTGCTTCAACTTAAGTACTAAGGTTTCTAGACTCTGTACAGAATGCTGTATTCCAGATACTCTGTCCCACACACTTGCACACTGTAGCTACTCATAGCTCCTAACTATTACAATCTTTAATACCCTTGCTAAAGTACAGACAGGCAAATTATGTATCTGGCAGAACAAGGAGGAAGGAAAAAAGAAAACATGATACGCATTTCATCAAAAAATTTATTGCCAATTAATGCTTTTCGCCTCCTGTATGGCATCATGTATGGTCGAGCAGCCTTCACAAGGAGAAAGGTGGGTAGAGACTGCCATTGCTTGCAAACAATTGTTTCTGAGAAATGTGTAGCACTTTGGATTTATTTTTTCTTTATTCCTTTTCCCGTACCCATACTATTCATTAGCATGTTCTTCATTCTAAATTTGGACTGACAAAACCTGCTAGATTGTAGCAGGGTTGTCAACTTGAGCTTGCACTTTCCTTTGGTGGAGACCTCTGTTGGTTTTTTTTTTTTAAGTGCCTCAAGTATATGCTAGGGCATCTGCCTCTTTCCTGCATAAGAGCAGCAGGAGCTCTGCTCCAGTGTCATATGAAGTCCTTGACAAGTTCCAAGGACTGTGGGAGCAAATAACTCTTCCAATGCAAATGGGTACAGAGGGTTGAGACCATTTACGCTAGACTAAACCTGATTTGAGAATAAAAGCTAGGGATTCAGCTCAAACGTTCCTTGCTATTCTAGCTCTAAACTCCAGGCTATCTGAGATTGTTTAGCATAACATGTCTAATGCTGTTTTCAGAAAATACAGAAGTCTTGCCGAAGTCCAGTAGACTCAACGGTGACCTTTCCAGTTGAATCCATCAGCAGAAGTTGTTCTACCAAGAAAAGAAGCACTACACCTCAAAGCCCTTGCTGTATGAAGAGTGTTATTCCAGCAGTCAATTCCAAAGGCAACACAAAATCCAACAAAAGAGCCTTGTTTGGGCCAGCATGGGTGTCAGAACACAGAGAACGGAGGGGTTTCTCATCCTGGTTTGGTAAAGATGCTGTCTCTCTCCGGAGATCAAGAAGAGCAGCAGCACTGAAGAGTCCTTATTCATCACCTGCATCTGCCAGCAGAAAGAGGTGAGCCACATTCTTTTGTAAACCTTTTTTTGTTTTCCTTTTTTTTTTTTTTTTTTTTTTTTTTTTTTTTTTTTTTTACATTTTTATGTTTCAATGTGAAATAAATTCTAGCAGCTCGAAGATTGTCATTATTGACTACCTTTTCCATCCTCTTTATGGTAATATCGTACACAACTATAANCATTCCTGTGATTAGAGCATTGTGTAGGGCAGGAGATAAAGGCTGCTGTCCTGTTCTCATGAAAAGCTGTGCTGTTTGAATAATTAGGAAAGTACTTACAGATCCTGTATAGACAGGGACTGAGCACTGCATAAAGCTGAAATAAGAAACTTAACTTTGCACTGTGACAAGTATTCTTTTAAATCCCTTTCCCCCTGGGTAAGTTTACACCATGTTATTTAGCACCAGTCCCCATCAGGCACTGGAGACAGACCCACAATCCTTGCTAATGACTTTCTGGTAAAGAGAAATGCTCTCAATGCAACTTACTTCTACTTAGCTCTAACTTTTCCAAATTTGCTATTTGTATTGCAAAGATACATGAAATAGCTGCACTTATGTTGAGCTCTTTATAGAGTGTAGAGAGATTCTTGCCTCAAAAATGTAACCCGATTTAGATAAAAGGCTGTGAGCTAGGGAAATACTTCATAATGTACAACACAGGTTTTTGTTTTGGTCAAAGTCACAAAAGAAACCCAATATCTGAATTGGAAGACAGCTTTCTTGGGAATGAATGCAGATGTGAAGCTGTTGGTCAGTGAAATCAAAAGCAAGGTTTCTACAGCCATAAACTTTTCTGGGTTAAGTCTGGAGGTAATGAGAGTTGTTACTTTAGGGATAGAGGCTTGGGTAGTGTCAGCCTGTCCTGTCTCATCTTTAGTAACGATCATTCTGTTTGCAGAGAGTTTGACTGCCAGTTGGAGCTGATCTCCTCAGGGATTTGCCAGTTGCAGAATATCTCTCAAGCATTTGATGATGCCATTGTGAAAGGGGAGAGGTAAATACTGGCCCTCAACTAGCAATAGGTTACCTCCCACTCAGATATCACCAGTTGTAGGCTATGTGGTCCTTGTAACATAGGATGAGAAACAGTTGCAGAACTTTCTCAGCTGTAATGTAGCAGAGCCCTTCTTTCTTCAGACACCTGTGCAGATTAAATCTGCAGCTGGGCTTGCAGCTTCTAAAACCTGTCAAAAGCTCCTCTTGTCTTCAGGTTTCTTGGTGTGGAAGTCTGATTTTTCCCAGCAAAAGCCTACCTTTGACCCTGTGTAAGAGCACCTCCCTGCCTTTGTCTAAAAGAGGTGCCAGTCCAGGCTGAGGAGGGGGAGAGGGAATTCCATTGCATTGACACTGTCATTGATGCTTGCATATTTATAAGAAAATCCTTTTACTGTGTAGCATTATGTTAACAGAGAGTCTATGTGCCCATAACTCGAAAATTTAGAGGCTGCAGAAGCTTCTTAAACAAGACCTTGGTGGTACACACAACTACCATGAGGTGGTAGACTGCTCTGTTTGTAAAGGTTATGTAATTCTGAATTAGACATTAACACAGTAAAAACCAAAGGTCAGAAGTTTTGTCACAGGGCAATTTCCTAAACTACTTCCTCTCTCTAGAATGCTCGATTGTCAAGCATTCAGTAGTTAAATGTCAAGCACCTAAAATCCCCTAGAGAGGGCTAGCATTAAGTACTTTTATTTACAAACAGGCAAGGGCTTAAAATCATTCATAATTCAAAAAGTTTGATTTTTACCAATGGGACCATTTCTAGATAGGTTAAATCTTGTATTAAGTTAATGATCCTATCCATTGAAAGTTCACTAAATCTTGCTCCTAATATCTCCCATCTGTTAGCGATATGACAGTTTCTCTCATTCGTAACTGAAGACAATATCAACCAGGTAAAGTAGTTATTCATTTACCTTGTCTACACCTGCATGCATCTGTGGGGAGAAAACCTGCTGCTTGGAGAGAGAAACCCTTATTAACTCATGCTTTGTTAAAGTATTATGCAGAACCATGGGGTTCTTCCCTTAGATTCACTGTGGCTGTCTCTGCCACAGCAGATCATTCTGCAGTTGTAAAATTTTACCTCTACATTGTGGATTAGTGAAACCTTGTGTGTTTGCATAGAAGTTGGGCTTCTGTTCAAACAGCAGCTTTTCTCACCCAGATCAGAAAACTACTGGTACTAATGTCTTTGTCACTCAACCTCAGTTCTCACTGATTACTAATGAAGATCACAAAGCATGACAGAACAATTAACCTCAGCTAATTTTACAGCCTTTCTTTTCCATCCCTAGCATTGTCTTAGCAGTTAAGACTAGCTATCACAGTAAGAGCAATTAATACCTGCACTGCTAGCATTTTTAAACAGAATAATTGTACCTAAATGGATGGGAAGTAAGTTTCTAAACATCACTTTAAGTGTCAATTCACTGAACCAGGTAAACGCCTATTATCTTCATTGAGATCTCTATTGTGACATGAATATCTTCACCCATTATATTGGAAGTATTCCTTCTGTTAAAGTTAAATCCTGAACAGTGTCCTATTTTAGCAACAAAGATAGGTCTACCATATTGATTGTTGTACCATGTTGATGGTTGTTACTTTTCAGGAAAAAATATACCGGTTTCAAATGCTTCACTGAAGCAGTGGTGTGCAGTGCTTCCACCAGGCAGTTTGGTCCAGTTCTACTGCATGTATGGGTGCATGCGGTGTGCTCTGTCCCTGCTGGTTTGGAGGTTGTCTGCTGGAATATTTTTTTTTGACTTTTGACTTTCTGTTCTGGTATCAGTTGCTATGGGTTTTGGTATTACTGGTCCCTTTTCATCTTTTCCATGAGGAAACAAACTTTTGGTTTTGAAATGTTTATAGTTGCTAGCTCCATGTATTGTTCTAATATTTTTCATTTTAATGCATTGGGTATCATAAGAAATGCTCCTGTTATTAAAGTATTGCAGTACTTCATTTGTGTACTGCCATTTATGCTCACTGTATGTATAAAATATTTTCTTGCTAGTGTTTAGAACCTTTATACAGTGAATGCATACAGGTCCCAGACCCCTTCCTCACTTCCATCTAACAGTTTTCCAGCAATTTGTGTGACAACCAGTTAATAAACTTTACTGACTTCAGGCTGCTAATGACAGTCTTGTTATTCTTCTGCAGGCAACATGCAGTATCAACCTGCTACTGTCTAATGGCACAAAGTTTGTGCATCAACCTCAAAGACTTTCTCAAGCTATCAGAAGGCAAACAAAGAAACACCATGCTGCACTTAGTACCTAGAGATGTAACTACTGTTAGTTTATGAGCACATTCAAAGGAGAGCTCTGTATAGCACTTGAAAGGGTACATTCTATGCATTGAACAAATCATTGCATTTTATAATCTTTCCTGACAACGCAAGTCAGGATTTCCATTGCTTTCTCTTTTCAAGTGAACAGGAGAATCAGAATTGTACAACTGTGTATTTCTCCTGCTGAGATGAGGTACATCTTGAATGTGACTTTCGTAAGGCAGTAAGTACTTTGAAACTTATGTTGAACTGACCACTAGGAATGGCCAGAGCAAGGGCCACAGACTAATGAAGGGTGATCATAGGTAACAGTAGTAGACTGGTATCCAACTGCCATGAATTATAGTTTTGAGTACTTTTCATACTGAAAGTACTGGTCCATTATTTTGAAAGCCTAACATTTTTTTTCTGTACATGAACAAACCACAACCAAAATGAAACAACAGTGGCTTGAGTTGTGACCACAACTCCCATTCCAAAGCAACAGGTTTCCATGGAGTCACTCACTCACTCCTCAATAAAGGAGCCACATTAGAACTCTTAATTCATGACTTTAAGGATTGTTATTAGATAAGCCTAACTAGTCCCATTTTATGTAGTCTGGTTTCAGACAAAGCAGAGCAACTTCGTAATTTTTTGCTGATGTTTTAGATAGCACCAGGACAGTTAAACATTGCTTTTGTACTATACCATCTGTCTTAGTTATATTCAGAAATCAATTACTATAAATAATGTAACCTCTTACAACAGCTGTTATTGGCTAATATCAGAGTGCATGTATTTTATGTGATGGAGTCTACTAAGTATTTGATACCTGCATTTTGTTTCTAATCACTTTTTTTTTTTTTTTTTTAAAGTAATATTCATTTGAAAAGCCTTTTTTGGGAGG
>NDXB01014144.1:36986-77123 GCA_002631895.1 Agapornis roseicollis
TTTTTTTTTTTTTTTTTAAAGTAACATTCATTTGACAAGCCTTTTTTGGGAGGTGATTCAGTTTAAAAAAGTTTAGTTGTTCAAATGAAAGCAAAGATTTCTCAGGCTTCTAAAATTCATCCCCAGGCCTATTTCCCATGATAGCAGCTTTAGTTTCTCAGATTACATTCACTCTTCAGATGAACCTTAAAATGAAAGATTGATTTTGGAAACTACTCTGTTTGATATTAGTTGAGATTCACAGTTTTAACTGGAACTACTAAAAGTATATTAAGTATAAACACTGGAAGCAGTCCTTTTCAATTCTGATTTATGAGTAAGTATTGATTTTAAACTTGCTCCTGATTTTGATTCTTTATTGTCAAACTAGTGTGTTTCAAAATATTGAAATAATATTTCAATTAAAGAAACAGAAAACCAACTCCAACTTCTAGGTTTTCAGGTGACTGAAAGCTTTAGTTTCTGGTATTTCTTGAGATAGTTTTCATGCTTGTGTTTTGTGTCGTGGTTTTTTTAAACTCCTTTCTATGTGGAATAGTAGCATGAAGTTGTTCTTTGCATATACTGAAAGTACTATATAGCCTTCACAAAGACGTTGTCTCTAATGAAATATTTTCCCATGAGACTTTTCATAAAGCTCCAACCCTTGTTCCTCTTGAAATGTCAAGCTCCAATCCAACTATTATTTCAGATAGCCAGATGTATTAAATGGCCTCTATTTATAATGTATCCACTGCCTACTAGGACATGTAAAATGGTGATCCAATATTTTGCCACATCACTGGTAAGAAAAATCAGTGACACTGCTTAAAGACAAGGAAGGTTTTATTTAAGTGACTAATCTGTTACAAGATTTTAAAAACCAGCTCACATCAAAATCTTTACCAGTTGTAGAAATCTTACTCCTTATTCTATGTTAAGAAATTAATTACTGTACATTTTTTAATCTTTACAAGGCAGCCATAAGAAATATAAACATCTGTCACCAGATAGAACCTTTTCACTAACAATATTTAAAGGTATGCACATAATAAAACTATAGACTGAAAGAACACACACAATTTCAAGTTTCCTTGTATGAATTCAGTTGTAAATGGGCTGCCCCTTTCCTCTGCCACAAAGAGAAAAATAAGTTATGCAGGAAACTTGGCTTTCTGTGAGAGGACTGCCATTATGGGCCCTACGCCAGTCCTTCAAGAATTACGTTTTCTGTAAAGCTTGCAATCTGTATGATACATTTCAGCATTGTAATCTCTAGTGTAACCATCTAGCACACTCCAGTAAACCTGCCGCTCTGCCTCTTCCCCACTGTAAGTTCTGTACATCCTTACAAATGAGAAATGAACTGTCAAATTTGTTTCATGTTTCTCCTGTCTCCCACAGTTACATCTGGTTTTAAAGGTAGCTTATTGAGATAAATACAAATAGAGAGTAAGCTGTAATCCCTTACCTTGGGCTTGAACTAAAATGAGAGAAAGAGGAAATACCAACACCTGACTTCAACTCCAAAGTCCATGGCACAGGATTCTAGCTGCTCCAGGCCATTTCTTATTTCTGAAAAAAAAGAGCTCTTTTCATCCAGAAAAATATGTTATTACCTCCATATTTATGGGGGACTGAATTCAGGATCATCTGTAGGAACCTGTATTTACACTTCAGTGATTAAACATCATGGAAGTCAAATTACCTTGTTAAACCCACAATTTCTGCTGAAGCTATGGACATGCACTGTGAGGAATCATTGCTCTTAGAGAAGCTGAGGAGGTAAGTTGGAAAGCTATGTGTTTATGGTAATTCTATCCTGCACCAGCTCCAGATGAGGATGGAAAGAGCCACTTTCTTCCCTGCATGCCTGAAATGAACAATTCAATGCAAAAATCTTGAGTTCAGATCCCACATTTTAAGCTCTAATCACAAAACTCATGCAGTGTACAATCTCCTCTCAATTATTAGGCTTATTAAAAAGGTGCCCTTACTCCAGGCATCTAGTACTTTTTTAATGTACTCACCTTTTTGTGGCTTAGATACCAGAGGGAGAATAAAAAAACCTGGGGAAGATCCTATTTGTTCAGTAACAACTGTTGCACTTACAAATTTAGCAAACTGGAAATACTAGTTTCATGTATTGTTAAAAATGCTTATATTTTAGCAGATTTAGGACAAGAAACAATATGAGGAGGAAATAATTTCCTTTTTTTCTTCTAAATATATTCTGTGAAGTACATGATAACGCTACAGTTCTAAGTATTTGAAATTTGCTGAAATACACATAGTAGCAGTGCCCTGGCCTAAAGACTTCAGTGTATAAATGGGACAACTGTGTAATAATAACGGCAAACAAAAGCTATTTTGCAGAATGGTGGAACTGAAAGTTGGGGCTCTTCAGCCTGGAGAAGAGAAGGCTGCGTGGTGACCTCATAGCAGCCTTCCAGTATCTGAAGGGGGCCTACAGGGATGCTGGGAAGGGACTCTTCATTAGGGACTGTAGTGACAGGACAAGGAGTAATGGGTTGAAACTTAAACAGGAGAGGTTTAGATTGTCTATAAGGAAGAAATTCTTTCCTGTTAGTGAGGCACTGGAATGGTTGTCATGATTTAAACCCACGACAGTTGTCCAGGGTAGTTGTGAGTGCTTCATCCCTGGCAGTGTTCAAGGCCAGGTTGGACGAAGCCTTGCATGACATGGTTTAGTGTGGGGAGTCCCTGCTTATGGCAGGGGGGTTGGAACTAGATGATCTTAAGGTCCTTTCCAACCCTAACTATTCTATGATTCTAACTTCCAGGTAAAGTGTAATTGTTCTGCTTATTTCAAAAGCATCACAGAATGGATTAGGTTGAAAAAGACCTTAAATATCATCTGGTTCCAAAACCCCTGCCACAGGCAGGGACATTATCCACTACACAGTCTAATGAATGAATTAATCTAGTAGGTTAGGGTGTGCCATTTTTTCCCTCTAGTTTACTGACAGATCCACCTCTACATAACCAGTGAAAGTTTTAACTGTTTAAAAGTAAATTCCCTAGGTACTAGAGGAGCAGGTAAAGTAATCTGTAAGAACTAAGACTATGAAAACAAATCAGAATGGCAGCTCTCGTGAACCCCAACGTACAAGAAGACTTGCCAATGCCATTCATTTTTACACCTAACAAAATTTTATGCTGAATAGATATAAGCCATGCCACAAAACTGAATAGGAGTACTTTGGTCAAACAAGAATCTATTCCAAGAGCACTAATGTATGCAAACACTTAAAAAGAGAAGTTATTCAAAATAAGGTTTTAGATCAACATCGCAATTCAGGTCTTGTGGAATATTCTGCACTCTTTATAAAATGACATCTTTTTTTTCAAACTTACCTAACTAGACAACATTGAATAAACAGCCATTTTTTATTGTTCTGGTTTTGAAGTATATTGGTTACAAATTTGCTGTGAAAGCAGAACCAAAACTCCACTTAAGATGTCTTCACACACACACACAAAACACCACACCACAGTTGTGAAGGTGTGCTTCCACAATATCTCAGATAAATCTACCACTGTTATTAAATACAGCCATTTTTTTTACAGTAATTTAAAAATGGATCCATATCAACAGGACAAAGTAAATGCATCCAATTGTGGCCTACTTTAAAGACTTGTACTGCTGCCTTTGCACCCACTGGAATAACAGTTGTGTTTTACAGTTTCACTTATGCTTCTTCCGTTCAGCAGGTTGAAAAAAATGTGCTTTTCTGTAGCAGACTGGAGGCACTAAAGGTGCTGAAACTATTGATGCGTCTTGCTTGGGCACCCTCAACTCCTGCCTGACTTCTCTGTCCTTTTCCCTTCTGTGTACATGTTAACAATTCCATAGCCTATAAAGTTTAAGTACTGACTGCACAGAGACTGCAGCAATGAGGACTTGCAATCAGAGACTAAGATGACCAGCACCATGCTTATCCTCAGGAAATGGCCTGCTTAGGAGTACTGATTATCCTTCCATGAAAGCAGAAGCAAAACAAATCCAATTGCAAACTAAATGCCCATAAACTGCTGCATGCAGTTTCATGTGTACTGAGTGTGTAAATAAAATTCTGACCAGAAAGAAATGTTTTAAGAGAAAACATGACTGAAAAACTATGTATAAAACTAGTTCTAGTTTTTCATCAGTGATTCACTAGGCAAACCTCAGCAATCCCCCCAGGCACAGCTGGGAGGATAAAAAAACCAAAGGTGGTGGTTCAGCATGCAAAAAAAGGTCCAGCTACTGCCAGTGTCTGTTGAGCTGCCAGCCCTGTTGCGAGATGTTTACAGCCACATCCATCTTGTTTACACTCAGCTCCACCAGAAGCAGTTTTACCATTTCAGTGATAACTGGCTAGTGCTTTCAAAACAACTCAATCTGGCATACGCTGTTTCACAAGATCAGCTCCTAATTAACATGAAGCCTTGACCTCCAAGCTAAAGCCTGTATCACTGTTTGCCAAAGTGCTCAGCTGAAAGCATGAGTTCAGGAGAGAAACCATTCTATCCCTGAGCAATAAGTAGTGTTGGAATTACTCAAAGGCCACATAAGCTCTTACATATTGTAGGAAATGAGGTTAAGGAAAATATTTGCAGCTTGATTTTAATACCATGTGTATAACCTTTGAAATTGTTACTGCCATTCTAAATCATGCACACACATGTACACACACTAGCATTTGTTTTACTACTATTAGCTCATAATATTCTTAAGAGAAGCCAGAACAGTGACTACTGTAAAGGTGACCCAGTTATAAATAGAAATACACAATATCAGAGTTTTCATGACATGGTACCTGGCAAAATGACATTGTGTCTGCAAGAGTAAAAGATAAACCTTAACAAGCTAGGAGATTTCTCCAACTGTGTGCTCAGATACTTGTTCTTTTAATACAGTCACAGAATTACACCTTTCTTGAAAGGAAGGAGGCTTTGATACTACAGCCACTTAAAAATAGATTTTGACGTCTCTTGGATGATAGAGGTAGATGGCTAAAGCAACATTAACTTTGAACTTTGCAGCTGGAACAGTGATTACTGTCAAGAGTCACGCTACACAACACTTAAAAAGAACTTTGTGACCAATGTTGCTTTCAGGTCTCAGTACATTGAAAATTCTCTCTTGGAAGCCTTGGATTCCCATGGTTTTTTAAAATTAACATGCTAACCGTGAACTGACTGGCAGGAGATGGAGTCTAACCTGTGCAATCTCCTCCTAGCTGCATAGCACAAGAAAAGGACTATGTGATTAGAATTACTACACACAGTGGGCCAAGACAGAACACACCATAATTCCAAGTTTATGAGTTAAAGAACTGTGATATTACTGGGAAAGAATTTGTAAACCTGAACACTATTTCAAAGGCAGTTTGTGGCTATCTTTCATTTAGGTTTTGTAGTTTGCTGACTTGGCAACAGAGCATAAAACCCCAGCACCCTGTAACATAATTAGCTACCTGCTCCCAATTAGCATGAGCTATCAAACTTCTGGTATCTTTCTTAAATATTCAGCAAAGATTACCCCCTTTGCTTAAAGGAAGCATTATAAAAAGCAAGTAACTGATGTGCCTTTCAGGAAATTTGAAATAGGCAACTGACAATCTTGTCAAATAATGTCTAAAAAAATAAATCAAAGATCTCAATTTACAAGCAATTTTGTTGCCTATTAAGGCAAAAGCCACATTACTATGCCCTTCAAAAAGCACACTGGAACTTCTGGGTGAATAGGGAGTACAGACTTAGGTTTACTTCTGCACTGTCTTAATAGTTTTCCATCATATTTGTTCGGTTTACATGTAAACTTCCAAAATCATTACCCAACAGGCTTTATGAGACACTATTTCTGGTTTAGCTATGGACTAGGAAAACATGACAGTAAGGTGGGGAAGACATGAGAGGGAGGCACAATACCCTCTGCCCCAACTCCCTGATCAAAACAAGCAAACCTGAAAAAAAGCAATCTCCTACTGACTTCAAGCTTTCTCAGTGTCAGCAGTCTGGTTTTAACTTTCGAAGTAAAGCTGGTTTATGTGCACTTGTAACTTCACTGCAAGTTTTAAAACCTTTCAGTCATTGAGTGCAGTGGAAGTATCTGCATGAAAAATCTGCAAACTGCTACTACTAACAACAACACTTTAGAAATCTTACCATTTAGGCAAAATTCCACACATTTCTAGTAAGTTCACTGAGAGATGTGAGAGATATTTAAATTAGTAGGAAAACATCTATTTGGCATCTGTAATTTGGCATGTCCATTCTTTGAAGGTCAAATGCTGTAAATCTGAATGCTACAGATTGTTATAACACAACAGCTGCTATAAAGAGTGAGAAGGTAAGCAATTTCCCATAGGAATTCCATCACTTTTTCTCTCTTCCAGTGTAAAGATTCTACTTTAGAACAATGAAAAAAGTGACTGCTATGAAGTTTGCAGATCCTTTAGTAAAACAGCTCCCTTTAGCTTATCATCTTAGGATCTGCCTCTCGGACTGAGATGGTCAGAACTATCTCCTTACTCAGAGTAGTCCACACATTTTGCACAGTCACAAAGTTCCACAAAACAATGTGATCCTTGTACACTTGCGCATTACTTTGTATACAGCAACACTAACCACTTCAAATTGTCGTGGACACATTTATTTCTAACATGAAGATTTTATGATTTGGTTCGTAAGTGCAGTCCTCCCATTTATGTGATGTCCAGCAGCTCACGTGAACATGAGTGCCATAATGGAGTCTGTTGACCTGCACTGTAGTTGAAAGGAAATCTTGGGTTTAAGGCACCCAAAAACCATCTTGCTGTACAAATCCTGACCACCCCATTATTGTAGCTCCCATTACTGCTTCCCTTGAAAGTATATCACTTTATCAAAAGTGAAGTGGAAACATACAACTATTTAATGTTGAAAGCGTAAACCTTCTCTGTAACATATGGACCTACTGTTTATACTATTTTGGGTGCTGCTAGTTAGCTGATACCACAGTCCTTCTGAGTAAAATTAGCCTGTTACAGCTTTTTCTCTTATTGCACATTATATGTGTTGTAAACCCCAGCCCCCCCCAGATACTCCTGTTCCTTTGATGTTACAAGCACTTGAGATTGTTTCAGATTGGTCTAAAATTTCCCAATAAACATGTCAAGAGGAACAGACTGGAAGTTCACCAGTTAATGTAAGAAGGCAAATTCCAGAGCAGGGAAGACTCCGAGGTACAGGTTCCCGTTTACATCTTTAGTTTGAAGCTGCCTAAATAAATCTTTGAGGCATGTCTACCGGTTTAATGGGGTGCACCCAAGCTTCCTAGGGGACAGATTCAAATTTATGAACTCCACCTCGAACCCAAGCAATGGAGGGCAAATGCCTGTCATGATCTTTGTCTGATTCGGGCTGGCTCTGGGCACGCTCTGGCTTGGGGGTTGAAGAAGGTGGGTCAGGTTGCTGTACGGACATAGTCCTGCGGAGATGGTTTCTCTTGCGTAAAAACTCGGGTTGAGAGTGAAGGCCAAAGCTGCCTTTTCTCAAGATCATCCGAGAGTTGTTCTTTTTGGGTCGTGAATGGAGACTGAACTCCAGCGAGGCCAAGTGGGCTGCATAACCTTCACTGAGGAACTGAAATAGGAGAGAAAGAAGGGAAGTGACAAATTATTGCTGCTTCAAACTATAAGCTCTATGAGGAATTAAGTTCCATCTCTGGCATCCCAGTTAGACGCCTCCAAAGCACTAAAACTTCTCTCCCCTTGCTTCTTTTTTTTTTTTTTCAGTGATCTGTTCTATTTTTTTATTCCGTAATATGCTATACATGCAAGTTGCAGATACAACCTATGAC
Source organism: Agapornis roseicollis (assembly GCA_002631895.1). Classification (NCBI taxonomy): domain Eukaryota; kingdom Metazoa; phylum Chordata; class Aves; order Psittaciformes; family Psittacidae; genus Agapornis; species Agapornis roseicollis. The sequence goes on from NDXB01014144.1 coordinate 44,815, forward strand.
CACTCAATTGTCTTTACTGTCCACCCTGCCAGAAAATGCCTCATCTGAAACCAAAACTGCCCTTCTTTCTCTGAAACACTGTCTCTGCTCTTTATCGAGTGGGTGCGTGTTTGCATGTGCATTTACACACATACATTTCCTTGTTCCCCTTGGACTTTCTGATTGAGTAACAAGAGTTACTTACTTGACACTGTGCCTGGTATTTCTTTGTTGATCGTCCAACTATGTAGATCTGGGATGGCGACAGAGCCAAGACATTGTACACAGAAATGTCCTTCATGGAACCATATGCAGCACAGATTTTGATGTGGCACTGAAACAAATATTACTTCCAAAGTGAACACTGTACTGAACACCATGCACTGCAAGGATGGCACTTGTTTTGCAATGAAGTAGCAGGTGAGTTAATTGTTAACAACTTCATTTTGTAAGCCACAGAAAGCTAAATCTGTCTCTGCCTGCACACTATCAAGAGCTATAGATAAGCACATAGGAAAGAATAGGTGGTTCATTCATTTGTCATGCCAGGAGGCCCCTTTGGATGTTTCATCAGCGTTCCTTGCTTATTAAAAAGTGCGAAATGAGGAATTGAAAAGACTTTCTTATGACCAGTCAGACTTACTGTTCAAAAGGAAGGGAGATCTCTAACTTTACTGAATATCTGAAAAAAAAAAGTTTTAAGGTTATAAACAGGTTTCTAGTACCTCTTGCATGAGATTCCGGAGAAAAATGGTCTTTTGCCGCAGTGGGTCATGAACAAGTCCATCTGAGAAGAAGATCATCCCTTGTGGGAAGTTGTGTTGAGACAACCATGAAACCACACGCTGTTTTTGCATATCAGGACGGCCAGTAATATAGATAATCAGATATCCCAGGTCCTGCCAATGCCTGTCAGAAACAGCAGGTAAATGATGTAGGTGCAGAAACAGAAACCCCATAAGAGAAAAGAGAAATACCCATAAGTCAGGTCAGCACTTCTTTGATTAGCACAGACCCAGTTAGAAGTCAGACCTTACCCTTCCACAAGTGGAAAGCAGCATGTCTAAGTCTCTGCTCCTATCAACCAATTAATTAACAATGTCTACATCTTGAAGAAGGAGGGGAGCAAGAGATTCCAGCCATTTTGGCTGTAAAGAGTGAAAACCCTTGAAAACTGATATGCCTCCATTCTAGTGCAAGCTCCAAAATGAGAGCTGTGTTTCCCCATCCAGTGCAACACTAAGGCCTTTTCATTTTTCTTCCCAAAAATGCTTTTGCATTCATGGCATCTGCTATTTTTGAAGCAGAAGTATGCCCTTATTTGAAGACAGTGAAACACAAAGCACACTCTCATTTAATCACAGTATCTCACGCAATCATTATTAATTCACTGCACACACATTAAGGCCATATTCCCAAGAGACAACTTTTAATTTTACAGAACTTAAACTACAAATTTCCAAGTAAACCATAGCATTCTAAAATTCCTCTGAAAATCAGGCAGACTTGATGTCCAAGCAAATATACACATATATCTGCAAAGAATACTGGCCTTTAAACCCTATTCTGCCCTCTTCTTTTCTATTGTATTCAAAGAGGAAAGTCAGAGGGTTAAGTCATGAAGTGTGCAAACCTCACTTACCTGACAACATCAACAGCCCCAGCTCGGACTTTGGGGTCACTTCCCATTATTGAAACACTTGCTGCAAATGAACCATCAATGCTGAACACAACACATTCCATTCCTCGGGGAAGCACAGTCAGGTAACTTGCAGCACTGCTCTGGTCCCCTCTGGAGAGTCAAAGCAATAAATACAATTAAAAAGCAAAATGTCAGGATGTATTTTCTGCATGTTCCAGACCTGAAATTCTATCTGTCTGGATCCACAGCTTCAAAAATCACTCTCAAATTGGGTTTCTGATTTCAGTCTTCTGTGGGGCAATTAAAACTTACACCTTAAGGAATAGCTTTCCAAAGAGAAATTTGGAAGCTAACCTTAGTAAGAAATCAGATGTGCATAAATATCCTTTGTACTTTCCTAAAAGAACTAGGAAAATCACCCCCAAACAGCCTGAAGTACTCAAATCGCTACTCAAACATGCTATCTATGTATGTACATATATTTCCACACATGTACACATATAAGACATGAATGCTGTATATATGCACACATACACCCCCATACATACACAGCACACAGAAACTGGCTATGTTTTTTTACAGGCAGTCTGAAGTTACTGGCAAACTATTAAAAATTAAAGGGAAGAATTGATATGCACCTTTTGTGGGCATGTACTTACACAAATCAGCTTTTCTCCATTAGATAAATAGTTGGTAGTACCAGCATTACCCATCCCTCTATCCTTGCAAATTACAATGGGAATGCCAATCCAGAGAAATGTAATCAGAGATAGCTTTTCTCATGAAAACACATGGGAAATGCAATCTTCTCCTCATGATGTATTTACCTCAAGAGGTCTGGACAATAAGACATTAATAAAGCACAAAGCATTCAAAAGCTCTTACCATCCCATGACCTCATGTTTCCTAAAAACATAACCTCAGGACAACACCTTCTCTCCTTTAGAAATATGATTATTGTAGGATCTAGAAATTTATACTTGGTGGTGAATATTCTTACAGTATGTGTGCACAGCTTAGTGAGCAAGAGCAATTTCTGCTTAAAACTTACTCCTGCATTCTAAAAGCCCATAGGAGCTTGGCTTCTGAATACACTTTAATTAATTTTTAAGTAAGTCTTTCCTCTTGAACTGACTGTCTGTTCTATTATACTGAGGTAAACCATCTGTTTCTTCTCAATTAGCACTACATAAGATTTTCAATTGACTTTGGGTTTGGTTAACTGGCTGGTAACAACACATTCTGTTTTGGCTGAATTCATCCTACTGATTTAGCCTCCGAAGTTCAAAGGAAACTGTAGAGCTACTCCCTAAGTGGCTAGGAAATTTTACTCTAAGTGCAATATTAAACTAAAACTCTGGATTAAATTAAAGTGGACTTTTATTAAACAGGAGGGTTTTTTAAAAGAACACATACCCTAGTCCTGCACCTACGGTAACAAATTTTATTTCACATGTCTTCCTTCTTCACGCTTTACTTAGCCTAGAGACTTTAAGAAATGCTGGAGAGAGGAGAGCTGACATTGGAAGGTAATGAACTGCTTTCAGGTATTGTTTTGATTTTTTTTTTCTTTTTCCCAAATTAAATAAAGGTAACTCTTTTAATAGGCCTGACATCAACAGATAAACAGGTGATGGCTGAGAACAAGGCAGTATATCCTCTACTGTTTATTTCAGTAGAAAAAGCTTCTTTTCAGCCTGAAGAACAACAGCAATACCCTTTAGCAGTCTTTTCCCCAGTGAACAGGCTGCAAAATATGCCAAGTCATACATTCTTGCCATAAGAAGACTGATTACAGTCATCCAGTCCCATATTTTGCAATACCAAGTGCTACTAAATTGAATTGCACTGAGGATTTGTGTTGCAATAGGAATAAACCCATTGGCCTGGATGCCTCCAAGCTGGCCAGTAAACAGATGATTGCTGTTTCAAGTCTAAGCTGACAACACAGTGACAAGTCCAAGAAAGGATAACTGACCAAAATCTCTCTCCACATCCCCTTTAATCTTACACAACTCAGGGTCTCCCTGATTACAACAACCCATCCCAGCTGTAGTTCCAGCTTAGAGCCATTACCTGACCACCATTTTGATGGGATACACACCAACTCTTAGTCTCTTCTGTTTGGGTATGTTGTAGGATATCCGGCCACTGCTGTTGGATATCTCTGTGTCAAAGTACACCCACCTACCCGAAGATGGCTCCGTCATTATGAAGATATCAACCTGCAAAGCCAACAAACCAGTCATCTAGTGTGACAGCAGAGAACACACACCCTCTATTTACAAGACCTGCCAAGCCTAGATTATGTTAGTATCTCCAACTATGGCTTATACTAAAAGCTTACAAGGAAGTTTGAAGGAACTTCAAAACTCAGTAAAATCTTCACAGGAGGTTCTCTCAATTAGAAATGCTTCCTTGGATGTATGAGTAGGAGAAAACTTTACTTTGTACCCTGCCTGATCCTTAATTTCCATCTTCCAAATGCATCACCAGCGATGAAAGGGCCAAGGAAAACATTTTCATGATTTGCTAGAGAAAAGCCCAACTTCCTTCCAATCCACAAAGAAATATAAGAACTAACCATGAACAGAAATATTTTCTTTTGAGAATTATACTTACAGCTTTGTTTTATTCAGCCATTCTGTTCTGACCTTCTACTTCTCCTCTTTATTACATTTTCATAAGTCAAGAAAATAAAGATGGGGGCAGGGTGTTTGTGTATGTGTGCTTCAGAAAAACAATTGTTAAATTTGCATAGGGCATTCTGAGAAAGCTGCACAACTGTGGTCCTTTCTGATCAACATTTTCTTTTTATCAGTAGCAGCGTGAGAGCTACTAGAACAGCATTCTGACTGTGGCCATTGAACTGTTCTGGCTCACTTTTCCTTCTCCATATCATGATTATGAAATATAGCCTTTTTATGTAAAGTTACTCAAGATCCTTGGAGAGACAACACAGAAGTGAAAAAAAAAAAATACGGACACTATTTCTATTAGGTTTGAAACCCCCCAGAATTAGAATGAAAACTATCAGTAATTCATTACTGAGTACGGAATTCTCCCCAGTGCAGTCATTAGTAATAATCTTAACATTTTTAACTAGCAATTTCTTTCAAGAAATTTTAATAACAGGATTCTATTCAATACCCAAGCATAACATGATTCTGTTTTTAACAATGTGGAAACACAGCGTATTGTTCATTTCTACCCTTCTGAAATGGGAATATGACTTCAAGTACACAATAATCTATTTACAGAGGAAAACATTTTTGCTGAAGCAGTGGGGGCTACTGACATACTTCCCCTCCTGTAAGGCTTTCTCTGGTACTACATGCCTGTGCTACGTTCAGCAACTGTTTTGCACAAAAGCTGGTTCAGAAAAACAAGGAAATTGATTACTGAGACTTTACCTTTTCTCCTGTTAAAGCCACCATATCCAGAGGACCATACATAAAGCGCCCAACCAGTACCTGAGGACCATCTTCTGCTGCAATGACGTCATTAGCTCGGTGATTGGCAGTCACATTCTGAAACAAGAGCAGAAGGTAGGAAGGGTGGTGTTTGCTTCTGCAGTGAGGCTACTGGCTCTATTATGTTATTATGAACAGTCACACAGAAACACAGTCCTGTACAGTATGTCTGAGGTATATCACAGTGCATGGTAGAGCACCTAGCTAAACTACATTACCATTTCAGCTGGAGACAGATTTCCAGTAATAGTGGGTTCCTGAATAGGAAGTGAGAGTGAGAGTGCTCAAGATAACCAAATAACAGAGTACATTTAAGGGAATCCCAAGTATCTTCCACTTCAAGTGGGCCACAGATTCACACAATTATGTGTAAGACACATGCATCTTAATTGACATTTCTAACTGAAGTAGCATCTGAACAATGAAGGAAATTTTTTTTTTTTGAGTTATGAATTCATCTAGAATTTAAGAAAACAGAAGAAGCAACTTCTTCGCTTAACTGAGACTTAAGTTCCCACTGTTATTTAAAGAAAGAAATATACTTTCTCCCAACATGTAGTGATAAACCAAGAATAAATTGGTTCTATTTTCATTTCTTTGCCTCTAGATTACAGCAGCAGTTTCCAGCTCTTTAGTAATTCAGTTACATAAACTCATGCTTTGGGATATCAAACTCCGTTTAAATTGCTTCCAAACTCATGTTCTACATCTGCCATATATATTCAGATTTACACTTACTTTCAATTTGACATGTGTCCTTTTGCGTAGCCATTTTTCTCGTGGATTGGACAGACTTAGTGTTGCTGGATCCAGGTTGTCATTTTCCTTGAAATTTACATTTTCATACCTCATCACCTGAAATTACATAAATATTTTAATACAAAGTGTGTGGCCTTGAAAGTCATGGTACTTGGCAAAGAAAGGAAAAGTACACTGCCTTCCCAGCTAACAACACTGCAGAGCTAGCAGCACAATGAAAGTATAAAGAGGTACAGGTCATATGTTCGCATTAATTGTACAGACAAACTGCTTTCACCCTGTTGGCCAACACTTACACTTAAGTACTTATTGAACAGCTTTTCCACTCACAACAGAGCTTGCACATTCTTCCAGAAAAAAATGCTGAAAACATTAGGATGGTATAAGTAACAGGCACATTGGCTGCTCATGGTCTGCAAAGTCAGTAAAGGAGCTTAAGATCACAGAAGTATTTTTTAATGTCCCTTATGGGGCAGAGCTCAGGTTCCTGACTCCCTCTGTATTGATTTTTCTACATATACCCAGGCAAATTGTTTCCTATCACCTACTGGATATTACTTACCACTGCAGTAGGTGATAGGCTCAGGATTTGACTTGTGGCTATTAACATCTGAAGAGGATTATAACTTGTGAACATGCAGAACTCTAGAATGTCATACAATCTACACATTCTTACAATCTAAATATCGCACACTTACCAAGAACTGGCATGTCCAATTCAGATTTCAGGATACAACCTGAAACAACAGGTTTCAAAATCTATGGGTAATACACTGCTTCAATTGAAACCACAAGCCCTGTCTTACTGAAATTTGAGACTGCACTCTGGGATCGTGGACAGGATGAAGCTACTTCATTTTGAATGAGAAATAGCTTAGTCTGCCTCTTCCACAAGCTAGCAGAAAATTACTCAAGTTGAACAGTTGGTTTTCTGTGCTGAAGTTTTCCACCCTGGCTGCCCTCTCTTGAAGAGTGGCCTACAATGATTTTGAAAGATGTCTCATATGAAGTCCCTTTAGTAAAACCCTGCTTCATTCAGCCTTAGCAATGCAGTTGGCTTGCAACAAATCATAGTAATGCTGAGAGGTTAGTGTCTTTTTTAACAAATTGGCATAAATTCTATTCACTAGAGGTCATGTGCAGGTAATGCATGTGCCCACAGGGCATTCAGAAGCCATTAACCTTAAACTTAATCCCCAGTAAGGGCAGAATGTCCAGACTATGCTGGAACTAATCATTCTTTTATGTAGTTCTATAAGCCCACATATTGCTTTACAGGCACATTCCAAATGCTTGAAGGGCTTATTAAATTCTATAAGCTTCAATGCACATACAAGGCTAGGTAAGACACAACAATGCAATTTGATGCAAATGCATAGAAATAACAAGTATAATAGAGCAGGAATGATTGTTAACAGACAGCTGCGTAAAGGAGGCATTTGAAAGGCAAGATGGGAAAATGCTCTGATAGGTTCAAGGCAAAAAATGTCCTGAGAGAGAAGATGACAAGAGCTATAAGAAAGCTTCCAAGGAGAGGAGAAACATGTAGGTACAATTATCCAAGGCCCTTGATCAGAAAAAAACAGGGATTTGCATCCTTTCACTTCCAGTAGAAACCTCTCCTCTGCTGTTGAATGAGCATCAAATAAGATTCATGTTCTGGAGACTGTTCTCATACATGGAAAAACTCTTCTGCAACTTTTGCTTGCCTTTATTACAGTGATTCTAGTTATAACCAGTTTTTAAAATCAGCTTTTAAAATTCTGCACTACTTAGTGATACCTTTTGACTGGAATCTGATATGCCAAAGGACACTCTGAAAGGACAGCAAGAGATGGAAGGATTCTTAGAATTTCTTAAATTAAAAACAACAATGAAAAGCTTTGCAAGTGGTATGGTTACCGGCCAGGCTGTGGGCTGCACACTCCACTCAGGCTGCAATATAAAGACAGGAGCTCAGTACAGCTGCACTTTATGACTTGGCAGCACTTCAGGACTGGAGGACACTCAGCCACTGAGCTTCCATTCCCAGAAGCTACCAGGTGAGCATCCAGGGAACTAACATCGCTGACACCAGCACTGAGAGCAGGAGGTAGAGGGAGTTAACACTCAGAGACCAGCTAAAGAGGCAGGCGCACAGATATCTGCTGAACTAGGTCAATGAAAAAACAGCAGAGTTTTATGCATTATTCTCATTACTATTTACCTGGCAGCATTTCATCATTCACTGGAAGTACAAAACACACAGATTCCTTTTAATCTAAATTACACTTGTCACTGCCCTTTGGGTGTGGGTCACTATGCATTCTTGGAAGGACACTTATTCTGCAAGTTTCACTAGAACACCAGTTGTTTGGTTTGGTTTTCTTTTTACGCCAGATGAGATGCCTCAGTTTCATCGCTTTCTCTGGAGGTCTGAGCACTGTATTATTCCTAAGTCACTGAAAGCTGCTAATTTCTGACACAGTAGGAATAAGAGACCCATCATATGACTCAGAAATAAATTCTGAGGAGACAGTGCACACAATGCCTTGAAATACTCCAGTATAGTTACATGACAGACTTGCCTTTCTTACAGGAGCAGTACTTTCAAACTTCTGGTTTATTATCAAATGTATGCTAACAGTTTGAGATTTACTAGCAAAATACATAATTAAATAAGGCTGGAGATAGCCTATTCCTTCAAAAATGGGAGTAAATTAATACACAATACAGTATTATACTGATCTGGAGCATGGGAGGAGTGAGTAACATATGCATGACAGTGCTTTGTTCTCAGTCACACAGTCAGTAGTGCTAATGATGGGCTTGCTGTCCCATTCACCTCTCCAGTAAATCCACTTTTGTCATTCCTATATCCTGTTGTATGTGATCATTGTATATGATGCAGCCACAGTTAGCCATCTAACTGAACTGAAGATTAAAAGACTAGTCACCCCTGGAAGATGCAAGTAACAATCACAAGGTTATTCATTCCATAGACAGAAGAAAAAAAGATCAATGACCTGTCTTAAAATGAAGGCCACAACATCTGTTGATTCCCAGTAGCTGGCATGGAAGAGATGAGGCAGGGCCACAGTTGGAAAGGCTGTCAGCACATCTGGACAATACAAGGCATAATCTATTCGTTTTGTTCCCCACCACTTTGCAGTAACTACAAAACAAACAAACAAATTAGCATCACATTTCTATAAGATATCTTCTCAATAAATCTTTTGCTCTCATTATATTTAAGCTAGATAATTGAATGAAGTCTCCTGCTTTTTTAATCTTCACATTTACAGCTTGTTAAAGGTATCTACAAAACACAAAGTAACTGTTTTCACTGAGTGCATCATCAGTTATCTGTCTGCAATCTAAATAGATCTATTGGGTCAAAGTTTTTAGGAAGCAGAAATCACCTCAGCATGATTCCAATTGCTTCCACAGAAAACGTGCAGTGAGAGACCAGCACTTTTATGATCACATCACAGAGTAAGAATTGCAAATGCTTCCCAAATGGTGAAAAGAATATTGATATATGACTGGATAGTCATATATCCATTCCAGTCATATAGCAATATTCCAATATTCCAACAGTCCATAACAATACTATATAATGACTTATAGCCATTTTATCTATGGGTAACAAATCTGATATATCTGTATTTCTTCCTGCCTGGAACATGATTTTAAACCCCTGTTATATGAAACCCTTAATGACTATTTATGAGTGGCACCTTAATATAAAACTGACTTCACTTCTATTATTTTATCTACTTAATTCTAAACAGAAGAGGAAACTTATACATTATACAAAATGACAGCAACTTTGGCTGTTCTCATTCTCCCCAAATTTTCAAGCAGGTAATTTTCCTTTTCATAATAAACTTTTCCACAGAAAGGATGTGGAGGGAAGGAAGTTTTGCTGCTGTATCACATAGCACCAGGCTTCACTCACTGTTGGTGAGGTATGCTGATGGCAAGCTTTCTGTTGACCCTGAGTTTTCACTGTTTGTGCTGGCCAAGCTCAACTTTCTTGTTTTTCCCTGCAGTTGATCAGATACATTTGGAGATCCAGGACTCTCCTGAGAGAAAGGTATGTTCAAAGAGCTGTTCTCAAGGAACAGAGCACTGTGATTGTGAACAGCATCACCTGCAGGTTACAGAAATGAAAATAACAATGGCAACAATAATAATATTAATAATAATAACAATAACAAAAATACAATGGGATTAAGAACATGGCTTTGAAACTGGGAGTGGTTGGGATTAAGAACATGGCTTTGAAACTGGGAGTGGTGGTGGTGGTGTTAAATACAGAGTTAATGAGCATTTTCCTGAATAATACCAGATTTCATGACCTTGGATGAAACTTCCTCAGAGGAGGACAGCATGACTAGGCGGAGAAAGCCCACCCTACTGCCATCATAATGCAGTAGCGGCTGAGTGCTTTTGGCTAAGATTTCTAAACTGGGTAGTGATGTTGGGAGGCTATTTTACTTCACACTCAACCGCACCCATTTTAAAAGCATTCTCTGAGAAGAGCTACACAGTCCCAGGAGTCTGTGATACTTCTCTTGTCCTCTTTCTGACATGAGCAAAATGATTTTAGGAAGAGAACCTTCAGCAAGACTATCTACTGGTTTGTGTGCTCCCAAATGGAAAAGAATTCTTTTTTATTCATGCCACTCTGACAAACTATGGGCCATGGCTAATGCCCACAAGACCAGGCTGGACACAGGGGCTTTGAGCAACCTAGTCTAGTGGGAGATGTCCCTTCCCATGGCAGGTAGTTGGAACTGGATGGACTTCTTTCCTGTTAGGGTGGTGAGATGCTGGAATGGGTTGCCCAGGGAGGTTGTAAGTGCTCCATCCCTGGCAGCGTTCAAGCCCAGATTGGATGAAGCCTTGGGTGGCACGGTTTAGTGTGAGGTGTCCCTGCTTATGGCAGGGGGGTTGGAACTAGATGATCTTAAGGTCCTTTCCAACCCTAACTATTCTATGATTCTATGACCCTTCCAACACAAACCATTCTGTGTTTCTATGTAAGAACAGATGTGCATTTAAATAAAAGCACTACTGGTAAATTTGCTTGCAGCAGCCTGCACAACTTTCCTGTACCTAGAAAAAGCAGAACCTCAACTGAGAGATATAGGACATATAGAAAAATGCATAGCAAAAGCAACTGACCCCTCATTGGTGTTTTTTTTTTGAGAGAACAAATCTTCTGAATTGATTAAAACAGTGAACAAAAGAAAAAGGAGACACAGTTCAATGCACTTACTACTAAAGAAAGCAGATGGCCCTTGGTGACTTATTGCTCTTTTTCTGAGCATATTTCAGCCCCATTAAGACAAATAACTGTATCATGCTGTGCTTATCTCACATGGCCTTGGGTAGGGCACTTTGTCATGTAATTCTTTACGTAGCAAAAGCCTGGAATAAGTTTCCTGTCAACTTTCCAAGTATTACCAACTCTCAATGTAATGAATACCTCAATGGTGCGCACAGGAGAACACAACAAATTGTTGCTTTTAAGGACACTCTTTCTTAAATAATACACTGGAAGGCTAAGTGCCTACAAATTATCAGAACTGGTAAAACATGTCACCACGAAAAGAAAAGAAAAGAAATAGCAGCAATCTCCTCCCTTCCAAAATGCAGATACAGCTAGGAAGATTCTGACTTGTTTCAAATAAGCCTTACTATCTCAACTGCATGCGATAACATAAGGAACTGCCCTGCAACTGAATCAGAGAAACACTTAAATTCTAACACTTCATGGTGGGTATGTCATTTGGACAGATTATGTTCAGTCGTAGTTTCCATGGGAACGTATGTCTTTTCATTGGAAAAACTGCAACACACTGTTCTTTCAAAGGACTCTTGTTGACTCCATACAGGAAGGAAAGCTACGCATGGCTACAGGAGAGCTTTATGGAGGTGAAAAGAATGAAAGGACAATTCATTACTTCTCTTGTCTCAGGCAAATTATACGACACAGACAACTGAAAACACAAGGCTGACTTCCTATTACTTGCCTCACAAGATGAGGAATTATTACACACTCTTTGTAGTGAAATAAGCAGCACAAAGAAGTAAATGGTTTGAAATACTAAATATTGAACAGCAAAGCACCTGGTCCTTCTGACAACAAATCTCAAATCCTGTGGCCTAAAAACCACAGAAAATCAGTTCACTGAATAGAGTATCAGAATCCATGGACATAAGCAGTAAGAAACAGGGAAGCTTCCAAATTGCACCCCATTAGGTGTCTATCTGAATCAGAAACCTGGTCCAAGCATCAATCAATAGGAAATTCCACAGAAGAAGGTGCAATGAATCCTATAAATGAGAGCTGTATCTCATGTATATATCTAGTGCTCGTGATTGGCAGTGTTTTGATGCATACTTTCTGCTTCCCCTACCAAGAGTCACTGAGTTGGGTTGTGCTTTTAAAATACATTTCCTGCTCCTGAATTGTAGCTGCTCTGCTGAAACCATCATAAATTTACCCCAGTCTAATCCTTCCTCCCCATTATAATGTTGCAAGAGTTTTGGTTTTTCATTCCCACTAAATTGGAGATGGGGAGAGGAGTAAAACTAGTAATTGTGCATAGAATGAAAAACATGTTGTCAGCCAACATATCTGTTTGCATTTTCCGTATTGATCAGCTTCAGACTACCTTGGTAAGTCTAGTGCCATGAAACCTGTTGTTTATTTTTTAGTATGCTATTATTTTTTTAGTATGCTATTCTAAGATCAGTAACCCTTTTACAATTCAGAGATCAAATCAGTAAAATGGAAGAAATAATTGGCCGTTTTTTCTCTCCTGTTTACTGAACTATCTTTATTTTTAAACAGGCAAGGCAGCTTGCCTTTAACTCTGCAGATAGGTCTTTGTTAAATTGTAAAGAACACAGAGTACTGGTTAAGAGATAAATAAAATGCATATAATAATGGGTTTTTTTCTAAAAGCCCTGTGCTCAACTTTTGATTAGAAGAGTCTACTTGCATAATTCTTCCATTTAAAAAATGAAACAGATACTTTCCACTGAAAACAACCTTTTGCATGGCTCTGAGGGGCTCTGAGAGTTGCTAAAGGTTCTTATAATTTATACTACTAATCCAAATTTATTATCATGCTTGAGACTGTTCAGCCTGGAGAAGAGAAGGCTGAGTGGAGACCTCATAGCAGCTTTCCAGTATCTGAAGGGGGCCTATAGGGATGCTGGGGAGGGACTCTTCATTAGGGACTGTAGTGACAGGACAAGGGGTAACGGGTTCAAACTTAAACAGGGAAGGTTTAAATTGGATATAAAGAAGAAATTCTTTACTGTTAGGATGGTGAGGCACTGGAATGGGTTGCCCAAGGAAGCTGCAAGTGCTCCATCCCTGGCAGTGTTCAAGGCCAGGTTGGATGAAGCCTTGGGTGGCACAGTTTAGTGTGAGGTGAACCTGCTTATGGAAGGGAGGTTGGACCTAGATGGCCTTAAGGTCCTTTCCAACCCTAACTATTCTATGATTCTATAATAACTAAAATAAAGGCAGATCATTTTACACAGTCTCATCTTGGATAATTATGATAGTTATAGCCAAAACAAAGAGGCAAAGCAACTTCCTCAAGCACACACAGTAACCATCTCAGGACAAAATTAACAGTATCTGATGCATTTACAATCAGAGAAGTACTGTGCTTTTAGCCCTTCATTTCTCTCCACATTGAAGCAAAGCAGGTAGGCCAGCTCCAGCCTGCAAGGCTGCTCCTGAAGTTTCCTTAGGGAGAAATTGCTTTGCAAGAGAAAAATGTTGCAATTATTCCAACAGTCCTGCAAAGTAGAACGTGGGGCAGAGGCACAAACAGCGCCAAGGGTTCTGACCATCCACGTTCTGCTACATCACATGGCTCAAAGGTAGGATGAGTTGAAACCAGGTATTTTGAATTAATGTAGACAACCCTATTTTTAACCCTGAAGTAGATATAATGCATCACATCATCAGTAGCACAGGAAAAAAAAGGAATTAAATCCCACATGTTAGTGTCAAAATACACAACTGGTGGTAGGTCAGAGACCTGTCACAAAGCTAAGGCTCACTTATAATAGCTACAAAAGTACTTTGATTATGTAATGTCAACTAGGCAGCAACTGAGAAAGCTATTGTTTAACAGAAGGTCCCAGCAACATGGCTTTGTCAGGGCTGTAACATTGCCTGAACTTTGTGCCTCGCCCTCAGTGTAAAAAAACCCAAACAAACCCAACAATTAATAAATTGCATTTTTGTCTGAACCATTATCTACTGCTATGTCTTCTGTGAGCAGTCACCACAGATGAAGGATTTATGAAGATGTTTTCTCCACCTGCTCTGGATGTTTGTCAGTGCCTTCAATGCACTTCTTTTTACTTTCACTTGTCTGCGTATCAGATAAACCCTATGCACAGAACAGCTGGCAAGAACTGAGCAACAGCTATAGAAGTACTGCCCCATTCCCCAGTTTTTGTCATGTTCTTCAGCCTGTGTTATTGCTGAGCTGTTTCTATGATTCATATGGTAAAATTCTTTTCCAGTAGTAAGGTTTTCTCATGCAGCTTCCAGATCGGAATGTTTTTTTTCCACAGAGGCACCAGCAGTGTGCCTATGTGAATCATACCTATATAATTTTATCAGAGAAATATCTAGCCAAAGTTCAACTAATTGCAAAAATAAATCGTTTAAAATAATAGTCAGACATGGAAGTTTGCAAGTGACACTTCAACTAAAGCAGTGATATCACCTTCCAACCCCTCTTTAACACAACTAGTATTACAAAGCTCATATGTAAGAATAACTTTTCTTGGTAGTCTTCTTTGGTCCCACACCTGCTCAATATGTCTGTGCTGTTCCGTCCCAGATGATTTGTTTTTAGCATGTTAGAACATTGATATTTCAAATCCTCTTGAGCTGTATGAGGAGATAATACTTAAGAGAACAAAAAGTAAGGAGAGCTACGAAAATAGGCACTGTACCTAACTGGTGAGATCTTCCATCTCCTAGTGGGTATCTCTGGTACCGTGGGATACTGAATGGAGGCAGGAGATGGAATCTTTTCTCCAGCAAAGGTTCAAGTCTGCAGGCAGAGGGGTCAGCAGAATGAAAGAAACTGTACACTTGGCTGCAGGCTGGGCGGACCTGGCATACTTGGATGAGAATGAGACAGAGAAAGGGAGTTTAACATTGCCCCTCTACAATTTTCAAGGAGTCTATACAGAAATGTGGTTAATACTGTCTTCTTCAAACTACAGACTAGCATACATCTGGCCACAGGAAATTTATCCAAATTGTTTGCTATTTCATATGTAAAGAACACTTCACTGCAAAGGAGTTTACAAACACATTATGATCTGAGATGCAGGCATACAGCAGATGTGGAGACCAGGCAGAGACGTAGACAAAAGGATGGAAAAAGAAGTTTAAAAGTCTTGTAAATATGTTATTAAGCATTACAGTTATGATGCTCAGCACTTCAAATATTTACAAGCAAAAAGGTTTGATGGGCCTGTTACAACCAGAGGACTTGTATCTAGGTGACAGCAGGAGCAGACAACAGAAAGCACTGCAGTTTCTGAAGTCACCTTATGGAAGATAATGTACAGAAATGAGGTTGGTCATACTATAATACTAAAGCAATGTTTGTGATACTTGCTGACAGTATGCAGCTGCTGAGGTTTTTGAGCTGCAACTGTAACTACAAATCTAAACATTACTTACTTGGCTAGTAAGGCATTCTTTTGACTACATACACAGCACTGAAGCATAACTTCTATCAGATGGGTGATCGCACGAGACTGACAAGGTCTGTAAAATGGTCAGTATAGTCACTTGTCACCCACATCACAGATCAAACACACTGAATCATGCACTTTGAGCAAATAAATTCATTACAGCCTCATTAAACGTAGTACCATTTGTATAATACTGTATTACATGTTACAACAGGCAGTTTATTAACTACAAGAATAAAGGAATGACTAAAGTATTTATAAAAATATATTTGGGAATATTATGTCTGTTCCTCATGAGCTCCATGCAAGCAAGACATATTTTCAAACCTGCTGTATTATACAATAAAGCTTAGATGTTCTTTTGATAGAGTTACTATTTCCTTGTGGTGGTAATAAAAACCTAGTAACATGTAAAATGTTTTTCCATAGAAAGCATATTTGGTACAGCATTGTTCCCATGCAGAAGCCAAACACATGCTTACCTAAAAAGCATGAAGAAGGATGTTAGAGTTTTAATATAAGGTTTCATGGAATATTAGATCTAATGGAGTCTATGTTAAGTGACACCTCTCACCAGAGCACCCACCACGGAATTCAAAAATGATAAAAAATCAAGACACGCTACTTAGGTTCTTTCTCATTTTTAAAGAGTCACAGTCAAGCTATTTGTACATAAGCAAAACTACATTGAGCAAAAGATGCTGTACGTCTTCCTCTGCTGCAGTCACTGGGAGTCACTAAGAGTAAGAGCTACATCAGAAAATGCTACATTCTTACAGTTTATTTCCAAGTGCTTTCCATGTTGCTGAAAGGACTTTAAAAATTCATGTTATGGTGCTTGCTGCTATTAATGGCATATAAAGACAAATCTTATATAGACTACGTCAGTGTTACCAAGTTCTAAACTTAAAAGATTGGTATTTTTTTGTGTGTATATATATATTTTTTGACATATTGTAACAGTAGCACTGCCATACTGAGCAATAGTATGACCAATATTTTGTTTTGTTGCCTTATATATGAATGTTTGTTCTATAAAAGCACATTAAGTTTCTTCTCAAACTAGTAAGAAATGAACCTTTTATTGATCATAGCAAAAACTGTCTCAAGATGCTTGGTGATGAATCACATTTACCAGGACCACTTCATCACATGCATTCTGTGCTAAACTGTCTGGGAGACTTCGTGCCATGAAGATGTCAATACCCATAGCCTCTCAGGAAAGGCTCTGGGACAAATTTTCCAGTAAGGATATACCTATATACAATCCAGTTCTGACAAGCCATTAACTTTTTTCTTCTTTGGACATGTGCTGTATACTGTATTTTGCATTCACTGAGTCACTCTGAGGACAGTGCAATATCTCTTTAATTTTGGAGGATTTTTGCCACTCAGCAAAACACCATGCAGGTGTTTTGGGGGACATTAATTGAAGCTTTGTGGGTTGCTGCTCCTCAAGTCCCTCCCCCCCAGCTCTCTCTGTAAAACATTTTAAGATTGTTTTCAGTGGCAATTACCAAGTTTCCAGCTGCAGGATAACCAAGACCTACTTCTGATGTCACTTGTATGTTGTTCTTTCTAGAAAGGATGACTCTGTGCATCAATCAACATACCTGGTAGCAGATGAAAAGAAAGCGGGAAATAAGACTACTTATTGAGGACACCACAGAATCTTCTTCCTTTCCCACTACCAAATAAATAGGAGCTTCATGCCACCTTTGTCCCTTTCCCGCCATTAAGCCAGTCATATGCAAAAACTATGGCCTGTGAGATTTTTCTGTGAAGCATCTTTCCACAGTTCTCCAGGAACCATTATCAAGTACCCTTTTTTCTTAACATATTCTCATAGTAGGGTACAAAATGCACCCATCGATGTAATATGCTATTAAAACTGAGTAAATTCTCCCATGTATTTCACTTAACTGCATCACAAGAGAAGCAGAAGGAAAACACTGGCAAGACTGCAAAGATCTGAGACTACTTTTGATGGCTTTCTTCAATCTGTATTTTGTTCTTAGCATTTGCCAGAAAAAAATGGACACAGATCACCTGTGTAAGCGCACTCAAGTGCGCTTACAAGTGCTTAAGTGCTTACAAGTGCTCAAGTGCACAACTTTGCAAGTTTCTTGCAGAGCCCAAGTAGCATGAAATATATTCCATGAGGTAAAACACTGCATTGTGCTAGAACTGAAATTGTATTTTGGCAAGCCTGTAACCTTGATGTATGTATGTAGGGATCTAGTGCTTACAAAGTAAACCAGAAAACTGGTTATTATTCTACTGAATCACAGCTTCCTTCCCTAGTGGGTAGTATATTGGTTTACTCTTTCTTTCTCATCATGCTTAATATTAACTGTCAGAGCCAAACATAAAGGAAGTGCTTAATGTAATTAAATCAGTTGCCTAATTGCACCTTCTAATACTTCTTGTACTGGAACTTTTTCTGTATGTGTCTGCCTTCTGCATACACACAGGAGGCAGACAAAGCCAAGGATGCAAACAAGCAGGGTTATGAAACTTTTCAGCATAGGGCAAATTATGATATTTAGTGGCAACAAGAGAGCATGTCCCCAGAGCTACCAATTGTTTTCATACCCCTCTTCAAATTGGTAAACGAATATAGCACATCATGCTCCCAAGGAGATTACCCCCTACCACTGTAGCACTTAACAGTAGTAGTTCCTAGTAAGAGCAAGTGCAGAACACCCTACCATTACAATGGCCCTTTTGGGTTAGGGTTATTTGTAATTTTATTCTCATGATATATTTGGAATTCTAAAAAACGTTGAAAGTTTCACAGGGTACCAAACTTCTTCCAAGGATAATTACACAGAGAGTGGAAGAATTCAGCAGAGACACACAAATGATCAGTACTTTAGAAAATCAGATCTGAGACTAGGCAGTGGGAGGCCCACTGAAGAGAGTGATAGAGAGTAACAAAGAAGAAATGTCAAGGAAGCAGTAAGGGACCAATAGAATATTTGACAGAAAAGAATTAAAAGGCATTTGACAAAGAAATAAAAAATGTGAATGAAGATTTGGTTTTAGCCACACTCTTACTAGCATAATGACTCACCTCTGTGAATCCAACATTACTTCTAAAAGCATGTTTACAATTACTTTTAAATGTAATTGTCACACTTTTGAATATATAAATGCTTTCATACACAGCACAGCATTCAAGGGAAGGAGTGCCTGGAGAATTACTCACAAAACCTGTATCACTTCAGAGCAATCCCTCTTGCAAAAAGCCACAATTCCATTAACTTTTCACACATTTTCAATACATGTGTATAATCCCTTGAAGCAAAATGTGAATTTCATCTATGCCCACATGGACTGACTGATGGGAGGGCTTATCACACAAAGTCAACTGCTGACAGCCACCACTGGCTACTCAAAAAGATGTGTCAGTGTCTGGCTCTGAGGTACTCTTGTACCAAACACAGCCAGTATTCTCTACTTACTGTGCAGTACTTGGCATCTGCTAATCAGTATTTATCCTTAAAGACTCTAAAAAGGTATTTAATGAAACAGATGCGTGCTCTATTTCATGTGTGGTTCCAGAGTAAATGTGTCTATTCTGATTCATTAAAACAAAATCACAACATCTTGCAAAAATACTAATTCTAGATCAAGGAATTTGAATCCATGCACACAAATTGATACTGACAGATTTTTCCACATGAAGTCCTAGGAAAAAAATGCTGAACTCCCTGCCCCAAGCCCCCAGCAAAACCCCCACCATCTTCAGAGGAAAGTGTTGCTAATCTTGGAAAGAAATCCTCAAGACAGAAAAACAAATTGCAGCTCAGTTTTCAATGCCAGCTTTCATCTATGTAATTTTTGTTCAGTTCCCTGACAGCTTTTTCACAGAAGCAAAAAGCCTTTGTTTGTGGGAAAATATATCTGAATTTCCATTCTCTTTAGCTCAGCTTTGGTTTTCATTTATTTGAACAAAACTGAGTACTGCAAATACGATGAAGGAAATGCAAACTGGGAGTTTAATTATCCTCTCTTGTAAGGTCATGCAACTTGCTAAAAAAATCCTACAAGATTTCTAAAGGCTCTGAAAGACTTGGGTTTGGTCATATTTTTAATTATGGCAAGTAAAATAATTCTCAGTTTACATGACATTCCACTTTATTCCCACAATAAAATGTGACTTTGAAAACTCAGTCAAGTGACATTACTGAAAAGCCTATAAATGGAGAAGAAAAAAATTGGGACTCCTGAATTGCTGTCTCTTCTCACTATTGCAAGTGTTTTTTCCCCTCTCTGCTGATAAGTGAACTTATAATTTCCTATAAAGTCTGGGCTACCCAAACCTCATACAATGGAAAAATACATGCTGAATTTTGAAAAGTAAAGTAAGCTCTTATTTTAACAAAAAAAAAACAAAAAAACAAACAAAAAAAAAAAAAAAAAAAAAAAAATCCAGATGTATTTAAAAATAAAACAAACAAATCCTGTATGTTTCTGATTACTAGGCTCTGTTACCAGAAAGAGATATAATGTCTCACAACCAACACACCTGGGGGACAAATTTACCCACAAAGCCAGACATGAACAAAATGCAATGCTGAANCAAAAAAACAAACAAAAAAAAAAAACAAAGAAAAAATCCAGATGTATTTAGAAATAAAGCAAACAAATCCTGTATGTTTCTGATTACTAGGCTCTGTTACCAGAAAGAGATATAATGTCTCACAACCAACACACCTGGGGGACAAATTTACCCACAAAGCCAGACATGAACAAAATGCAATGCTGAACCAAGCACTGATGTTATTTTGGTACCTTTTGCAAGGTCCAGTCCTTGGTGAGGTGTAAGCTTCATGTTACATGACATGGAATATATGATTAACAGCAGAGCAAAACACACAGTAGTGTAAATGGGTGATCAGCAACACCCCCAGAACAACACTCATCACCTCAGTACCTACCTACACTAACATTCTGATATTTTAAAGGAAGAAACTTACCTCACTCCTCAGTCTTTAAGTAGGCTCCTTTATTTACCTCCTTTCACATGAGTCTCTTTGTTTACTAAGGTGACTAAGCAGCCTGTATTCTAACCCCAGAAAGACCTTACCATCCAGGCCAGGCAGAACAGTACTCCTCATGGCCAGCACCAGACCAAGTGGCGATCCAAAGAGGAAGAAGTCAGACACCTCGAATTCAAATCGTCCCATGTTTACTTCTGACAGACTGGAATTCACAGGCGGAAAGTCTGGACCATCCTTCAACACACTTGAGTGGATGCTAGGCAAAGAAAATGAAGATTCAACACTAATGATGAGGGCATTCAGAGAAAAATTCCATTCCCAAAACAGGCTGCTTATAAAGATCTAGCACCTGTATCTAGATCCAAGCAATAAACCTCCAAATGTAGATAGATATTGCAGTATAACAGCCACTTACCATCATTTCCAGTGCATGATTCAGTAAATTTACCACCTGCAATATGCAAGAGTTTTCTACATTTATTCTACAGAATACTTAATGGTAAGCTACTCAAGGACTCTGAAGACTGAAGTTTACCTCCCCTCCTTTTCAGCAGTACAGATATATGTAAACTTATTCTGAAACTTCTACAAATTCTAACCTACTCAAGTTGTATAAGGACAATTAATATTAAAAGGTTACAGTCATTAAGTATACAATATGGGTACCTAAAAAGCATTGTTGTAATACATTGACTGAACTCTGAACTAGAATTCCACTACTTTTCAGCTATTTATTGCAAGTTAAAATTAATTATGTTTATAGACATCTTTAAATCTCTCAAGTGATTTAAATACTTTCATTTACTTTATATGCCATACATACATCAGGTAACTACAGATCACCTGTTCCTCACTGACAGAAAAAAGACTTGCCCCTCATTTAGTTTTGCTGGAGATGAAATAACTACATGCAGAAGCAGAAAAATAGCATATACACCTGCTGTCCAGATGTCCAGTTATGAGACAGAGCAGAACATGCCTCCAGCACATGCAAAGCCTGACTGAGAGATGCTGACCATGCTAACTTCAACCAGTGCTCTAACTGAAGCCCTTATGAATTATCTGCACACTACGCTCTGCATCAGTGGTGGAGTATGGATCAGAATCCAGACATCCTGAAGACTGGTCCCAAGACACCAGGCTCAATCTAAGATCCTATCTGAGGTTCCTATCTGAGGCATTCTCTTATAATCTGATGTTACTAACTGAAACTCCAGGGAAAAACTTAGGGCCCCTTTAGGGTAGAAATGAAGAAAGCCAGGAATCAAATCCATCATCGGCACAGCAGTTAAGAGTTACCTCTCTATGCTAAAAGCACTTGGACAAAAAGCACAAGCTGACACACTGAAATGCAACCACCTTGTAGGACAAGGACATTTCTGTAACTTCATTACATACAGTGACAGCCTGTGTCTGTTCAACTATTCTTCAGCAACTTAGCAACAGCAAGTTTGAGGAGTCCAGAATTTGGATGGAATCTAACACATTTCTGCTTGCAGAAGTACAGCTGCATGTAAAACTTTCAGTTTAAATTTATAGATGCATATGAAACAGAAAAAGAACCCCAAAACCCAAACCACAAAACCCTGTTATCTTTGAGTTTTAATTATCCTGTGATCCCCCAAGTCTGAAGTGCTTTGCACACACCTACAGAAACATAAAAATAGTACCCCTATGCAAGAACCTAAAAGTGACTGACCAAAAAAATCTTCAGGTGTTGAGTCATGTACAAGCAAAAACCAACCATTCTGCCTCAGACAGAACACACTCTGCAACATATTGATATGACGAAAACCCAATGGTTTGAAAATAAAAGCAAAATAGTCAACAAAAGCAAAGTACGTTCAGTCAAAGCAAGAAAATAAAATTACCTTAACTGCTACTAACAGAACTGCCACACTTGGTAGAAAGCACAGTACTAAGTCTGCACTATGCTTAACTGTAGCATAACTGAAACTTCAACATAAAATAGGACTTCTCCCTTTGCATCACTCTCAAGGAAATAAAGGAAATAAGATGATGTATAGAGGATCCAGGAAAGCTAATTAAGTTAGATTCCACAAACAACCCCCCCCCTCCTTCTCATTTAAACTAAATATTTAGGCAAGCTTTTTGTTTGTTTTAAGGCTGATCCAAATAGTTCATAGACCATCAGAACACCTAAAGGAAATATTTCATTCTTTACAGAATAATAGCCTATAAGTGAAGTCAGAGGGATCTTTGGAAAGAAAAACACAACAGAAAATTAGAATTATAAAGCATTCATCTATCTTGATTTCTGTGGGTTGCACTGAAGAAATGGGAGAAGGCTGCTCATAGCAGCCTTCCAGTATCTGAAGGGGGCCTATAGGGATGCTGGGGAGGGAACTCTTCATTAGGGACTGTAGTGACAGGACAACGGGTAACGGGTTCAAACTTAAACAGGAGAGGTTTAGATTGGATATAAGAAGAAATTCTTTCCTGTTAGGGTGGTGAGGCACTGGAATGGGTTGGCCAGGGAAGTTGTGAGTGCTCCATCCCTGGCAGTGTTCAAGGCCAGGCTGGATGAAGCATTGGGTGACATGGTTTAGTGTGAGGTGTCCCAGCTTGTGGCAGGGGGGTTGGAACTAGATGATCTTAAGGTCCTTTCCAATCCTGACTATTCTATGATTCTAAGTGCTTGCATTCATTTCTTTCATTCTTGCATTCTTTCAACATTCAGTTGTGACAGTTTTGCATATTCAAAACTCTCACAAGTGAATAAAGATTAAATAAAAATCTCTCCATGNAAGCATTGGGTGGTTTAGTGTGAGGTGTCCCAGCTTGTGGCAGGGGGGTTGGAACTAGATGATCTTAAGGTCCTTTCCAATCCTGACTATTCTATGATTCTAAGTGCTTGCATTCATTTCTTTCATTCTTGCATTCTTTCAACATTCAGTTGTGACAGTTTTGCATATTCAAAACTCTCACAAGTGAATAAAGATTAAATAAAAATCTCTCCATGTGCAAGTTCATACCAGACCCACTATATCTACAATTTTCTTTGAGAGGTATACAGGGATTTTAAGGAAACCTCCAGAAACAGCACAAACAATAAAAATGATTCTGTTGCTCTGGTGCTGCCAGGCTCCATCCAATGACAAGCCTGTTTCTTTTACTCAGTCATCAAACACAAGTTACCTAGACAGGAAAGCATGATGCTGGGTTATAGGATCACAGTCATAGGTGGATGAATCACTCTGTTTCCGAGGCAATGGCTGCCTTGGCTTCTCATCCTCCATAATTCCCGAGATGTCAATATTGCTCTTGCTCAGGCGTTTGCTGCCACCCAGACTGGAGTCCTCTGCTAAGAGGGGATTATCCTTCAGAGAATGAACAGAGCAAAAGGAAGATTTAGACAGTGACCAAAAATACAACAGAGCTGATATGAAATGCCTCCATTTATATAGTTGGCCTCACTTTATCCAAGAAAGGGTTGAATGGGTTAGAGTCCCTGCAGCAGAATGTAAGGAAAGAGTTGAAGACTGAATTTCCTTGTTAAGAGTAGGATTCAAAGTTGTCTTTTTCCTTGTTGCATACAATTCTCCCCCCACTCCTTTACATTTTCTCCACCACTGCCCACTGCACCTGTATTCTCAGATGCAGCATTATGCCAGGTATTACAGTGCTGAAGTGTCATTGGAACACTCTTCACAATTCGTAACAGCAAATGCTCAAGTGAAAACAGACTTTATCATGCTCAGTACTTTTACGCAACTTGCAAAGACCGTAAAATCCAGCTAGACAATACAGAGAATGTAAGAAAGAGTGCAAGGCTTAACAGATGAGGACTGAGGCACAATGGATCAGGAGACTTGGCCAAAGTCACACATACAGACTATGGAAAACATGCTAATTGGTATCTATTTCTCTGAATCTGTAGAAAGGACAAGTTCATAGGTCATGTATTTCCCATAACCTCATGCAGTACTGGAGCACATTAGCAGCCCTGTGCACATGGGGTGAGATTTCATGTCAAGAAGAGATGTTGAAAAACCTAATCTGTTCTCCACAATCATGCTGTGAGTTGCAGAAAAAGGTAAGACACAAGCAGCATATGATCTATGAGATGAGCCTCCCCACACCATTTCATCTGTATAGTTTTCTATAACCAAGAGGACCTCCTGGCTTCTGTGACAAGTGAATAATTAATCTTATTCCCAAGAACAGGGAACCCAGGAGCTATAGTTAGTGCCAGTTCTGGAGCTGTTCATATGATAGTCTCCTGAAGACTGATTTGGGAACAAATTCATTTTACACATTCACACATTACTGCCATTCAAAAGGGAAACTGAAAGACCAGGAAAGTCAAAAGAACTATACTCCCTCAAGCCTGATCTACACTCTCAGTTTCACCAGTAGCCCTCGCACAATCAACCCCACCATAGGACTGGGATTCAGGAAGACCATTTTTCCATTTACTTTGCTTGCAATGCACTGTCATCAGTGCCACTGCTATCAAAGGCTGACTGCTGAGAATCCAGAGCCATGTTATTAACAGTGAGTCACTCTCCTTCTTTCCTGGAAACATTTAGAAGGTGTCTCTTTGCTTGAGAGTGCTCACATATTCTCAACATAGCTCTCGTACACACATAGCTCTCAAATGAACCAATCCAGATTGTATCACTGAGCCCATTTTTGAGGATAAATGAACAAAAGAATCAAGAGATGAAGCAATTTGGCCAGGGTCACAAAACCAGCAAAGAACAGAGTGTGGGCACCTCATTCAGTGTCAACTCTAACACAGCACCCCCCTTTCCATATCCACTTGAGTCTAGGTATGTAAGATTAGCTGAACTTCAGCGTTCTTTCTTAAGTGTTGAACACAATACTGAAGTTTGCATGTTAGCATTACTTTTTTAAAAATGTACTTTCATTATTAAAAAGTCTTTTCTGGATCAGGGTTAGAACTAGTCCTCTCTTCCTTCCAAATGTAGCTCTCCTATAGACACTGTTATGCTCAGTGGTCTATTCACAAATCCTCAGGGGACTTGCATTCCTTACCAGGAAAAAGGCTTTCACCAGTTACTAAAATTTATTCTTGAACACATGTTAATGCTAGACTACCCCCAGGCAGCAGCATAAGGAATTCCAGACACTCTGTAAACTAATTAAAACTAAATGTATAAAAAGAATGATAAAAGAACTTGGCAAAACCAGGAATCCACCTGAGAATACTGACAGGGTATGTTTGCATCTACAGCTAGGGATACAACAAAGGGCACTTGGTAAACCCTACTTTAAAGATTTACGCCTTCACTAATGATTTCGGTATATCATAAAACTAAAGCTGCAGACTTAAATTTCAGACACCAATTTTCTGATATATGAGCAAAATCCCATGCTATCATGGCAATTTACCAAATCCTTAAATTTTCTCTGGTTTATATGGAGCTGATTTCCTCCAGGGAGTAAATCTATAGGGGTTCAGCTGGGTGTACTTTCACCTGGATGCTGCTGATGCTTCCTCTCCTGCTATTGTTCCGACTTTCATCAGCTGTATTAGAATTATAGCAGATGGCATCAAAGCCCAAAATTCCTCCAATGCAGTCACCAATGAGGCACACCTGAGGAAATAAAAAGATTATTTTGGGGACATGTAGCAAGTATTTTAGAAGAATCAAAAAGCATCATAGCACTGCAGAGGAGTTGCTGTCTTTACAGCCCTGCTGCTGGTTTTTTTACACCTGTCTTCCTATTGCAGCTGAAAACATGTAGCCACTTTCCCCCAGTTCCTTTTATCTCCAGACATATGCTGTATGATGCCAAGAATATCTGTCCCAGGGACTATTTTGACAATCTGGGAGTGGCTGCTTGCTGCTAGATCCCAGCTTGAAAAGTCCAGCTCACCACACAACCAGTCGTACAAAGACTTCAAGCCACTTACATTTCCTTCAGAGTCATACAGGGAAGAAATCTCAACAGATGAAAACCAGATTGGTACTCCCCTGTCAGGACAAGGGAATGGAACTTTTAAATGAGGTATCAAGCAGAGAGATTCACTCTTGCTTCACAGTTAATATAAACATAGAAGCTGCCTTCAAAGTATGGACCTGAGAATTAAAATACATGGAGTAGTAAAATTGAGAATTCAATAGAGTAATTTTAAAGCACACTAGAATCTACCTCACAAGCCAGTTCCACTGAACACCTTCCCATCCCGAACAAGATGATTCCTCCTCCCTGTTTCCATGCCAGTGTCTGAGGATAAGTAATAGCTGTATTACTTTTCTCCTTGATAACAACCCCCATGGTTAAAAGTTCCAGCAACCCCCTCTCTCCTATTCTCAAACTGAAACAAATACCTAGTCCACTGTTCCCAATTCCAATTAATTTAACAGAAAACATCACCTCTTCTTACAAACCTTAAATTGTTTCTAGCCTTAATTCAGCTTGGCTACAACACTAAACTACAATTTTTGAATTACAGGATGCTGTGCAGGATTTCTTCGAAGTGATGCATCTTAGGAAAAGTGAGTCCTTCAAGACGCACTTAGGGAAAAATCTCAAAGTTCTCTTAGTGCATCTCTACATACTGTGCTTTTTTTAATTGAGTACATTTCTTGGGATAAAACCATAAAAAAATAAAATATCAAAATACATCAAGGTAAGATTAAGGTAACATCTCTTTTAAGACAATTCTGGTTCTAAAGTTGCATACAATTCAATAGCATGCTCATTTACTCTTACATTTTCAGATTTGTACACCCCATAACAACATCCACAAACAACTGAAAATCATATGATACAAGTAATCTTAATAAAATTAACAGCATATTTTGTGCAAGATTAGTAGTACGTCCTTCAACATACTGTTCCATTTCTAAACCTCATTATTATTGGCATTAAGCTAATGGAGTTAACTTGTTCCAGATACATTATAAAACCAGAAAGGCAATCTCTTATCTAATGAACTTACAATATAAATGGTCAAAAGAGACCAAAATATGAAAGGGAAGATTTATAAAGGGTGGGGGTCAGGTTATGTGGCATGTATTTTGAAAGTACAGGACTTATTCAGAGGTAGAGTTGAGATTTGCAATGACCAAAGCAAAGCACTGTAGACAGCACAGAGAATTCACTTCCATTTTAACAATGCTGGTAATTGTTGATGGTGAAAATTCTGTGGAGCATACGTGGGTTGTGCAGACTTTTCCATTTAAAATATTTACATGGTTTGTCAAACACACCAAGTAGACTATTTTGTAACTTCTTTACTGTCAATTGTTTTATTACTACTGTGGTGGAGGCAAAAAAAGAAATAGTAATAACTAAATATTGGATTCCTTATGCTCTTAGTTAGAGATGTCCCAACTAGCTGATAGCTATAGCAGACGTATGAGAAACTCTGTAACAGATCATCATTTGTTTTGGGCTGGCATGCTTGTTCACTGCTTAGCATATCACAGTTAACTGCACAACTAAGGCTTTCACACATTTACCAGAATTCATAGCAATATTTGGTTACAGCTTAGGGGTTAAACTAATTGTGGGAGGAGGTATACCTTCTACCAACTGGGTAAGGACAGGTTAGATTCTACACAGGATTCCAGAAGTGTCTTTCTCATGCTGGACACTGAGAAGGCAT
This sequence comes from Agapornis roseicollis, assembly GCA_002631895.1. Lineage (NCBI taxonomy): Eukaryota > Metazoa > Chordata > Aves > Psittaciformes > Psittacidae > Agapornis > Agapornis roseicollis. The sequence continues at coordinate 73,027 of NDXB01014144.1, forward strand.
TTTGCACAGATCATCCTATGCTAACATTCCTTCATCATGTTTTGCAGTGTTGTCCCACACTCATAACTCAAAGACTTCAACACAATGGCTTAAAAAAACCCAACCTTGTTCTTAAGGAATTTTACTTTGATGTGAGAGAAAACAGTCCTACCTGTCCATTAAAACCAGCCCCATCTGTAGATTTGAGAAATTCATTGTAAACTTGATTGGCTCTACTGATCACCATGGCAACTGCATCCTGGTATTGAGGGGATGAAACAGCCAGCAATGGCAAGGCAGCCAGTGGGATGTGGTCTTCACTGCTGCTGAGACAGCTCTCATCATAGCTGTAGGGATTTAGGCTAGAGAAGGACATGCTCTCATCAGGAAAAATGCAAGAGGCAGCACACAGCATTTCAGAATGAACATGTTGCTTATTAACAGAAATGGGTTGGGCTATTGCAGTTCACAATAAGGGAATACAGGAAGAATCATTTTCTCACAGAATTCAACTGCTTAAAAAAAATCAAGGAGTTACTGCTTTATGTGAATGAGATCATGCTAGAAAGCATTTCTGTAGTTAAGAATACTTGGTACACTTTTTCTCACACTCAAGTAGACATAATTTAGAAGAGCAAAGAGATTATTCCATTTCAGGTTTCTTTTTTCCCCAATATCACAACTTACAACATCAAAGATCAGGATCCAATCATCACAATGGAATATTGCTTCCTAGAACACAAGTGTAATAGATTTATTTTTCAAAAGCACATTAAAACATTTTTCTCAGTGTCTTATCTTTTCAAAAAGATAGAACAAAGCTGCATACAAATCGTATGTATGTTTTTATATCATACGCATATCATATGTATATGTTTCCATAGTAACACTTTGCAGAAGGGGTGGCTTGACTGAAAATGCAGGCTTAAATTTGGTAAGTTGTAAGCTTTATTTCAGTGTACCCTGCAAGTTCTCAAGTAAATCTGCCAGTTGTGTTTTGACTGATTTTTATTGATGAAAACAATTTACAGAGAGCCAAAGATGCAAGGCACTTTAGTGTGTACCAGAATCTCTTACAGTAAGTTGACTGTCCTTTAGAGATTGAAGAAAATCAGCTTATCAAAAAGGTATTCATCTTATCAAAGGTTTATCCAAAGGTGCAGGCAGGCAACTTCAATGCTATTTTGCATTCACTTGCTTTGGGAACTTGGTGAGCTATCACAATGTTAAAAAGCAAGCTGCCTGAAACAGAATTAGTCTATGTGTTTTCTAAAACCTGCATCCTTGAGACTATTACTGGGATAATGGAAAGAACAGAAGACTTGCAATGCTCATGTATGGAAGCTGGTCTGTGTTCATGCCCTGAGCCTCACTGACCATTTCTACATTTGCCTCTTGCTGAAGCACTCCAGTGTTTTGGCATTTTTCATCCAAAATAGTGTAACAGCTTGTATGTCCTGGAGCTCAGGTGCTCTGCCAAGCTATGTCAATGTACCAATAAACACAGCTTCATTTTGCCAGCTGATCAGATCACCCAAGTGCACAGAGATGTAGTTACAAATACTAACTCTCGAAAATGAAAAATGAACCTTAAAAAACTACATAAAAAGGCCTCATTTACTGTAACAACTGGCAGATAACACCTCAGAAAGGGAGAAACACAAAAGGAAAAAAATTAAGTGAATGCATATGTTTTCACAATAAAAGTAAAATGTAAACAATATTCACAACAACACAAAACAGAGTCAGTGGGGAAAAAACCCAGGCTAGCAGCTATTTATTTTTTGTGGGTAAAGGAATATATATCAAAACGACCAATTATTGTCTAGACAATTCATCACAGTTAACTGGCTGAGAAATGAGGGTTTGGATTTTTCAATTCCAATATATTTAATATATTTTATTGTAAAGGTTGCAACCACACAGACATCTGTTATTACTGTAGACACAACACAAAAGGAAGAAAGCTCCAGACCACTGAAAGACTGTATGGAAGAGATGAAGTTGTTTATATTAGGGGACATACTAAGGATTAGTGCTGAAGCTAATAGGTAAAATACCAGTGCTGGAGCTGAGAAGCCTATTTTATCTTGATGTATTGGCAGGACATTGAGGGAGGCCCTTCCCAAAGCACAAGCTTGGAAGCACCCACACTTAAAAGGCTGGAGATGGAAAGGGAAATCAGAAGGAAGGAGCTGAAATCACTGAGTGTAAGAGTCTGACAGATAAAGTCACCAGTTTTAGAACCTAACACCTCCCTGAGAAAAGGCAGCAAATGACCAGGCTGCAAGACAGGATTGGTCATCCATGCTGGGTAAGAGTAAACCTGGCTCCCAGGGAAGAAGAGCCTGATGGAACACTTGCATCTACCAGCAGGGATAATTGAGATTGCACCATGGAGATGGGGGGGAAAGGTGTTATTCAACCCAAGGGGCAGGAGGCAGGAAAGGAGGAACAAGGGAATAAAAGCATATTCTGAATGCAGAAAGCATCTGGCTAGATGCAGATCAAGACAAAACAAGGATCTCTCCTCAAAACTTGCTCAGGCCACAAGTTCCTGACCACGGCAGAGGTGAGAAGAAAAAGCAGAGGGGAGACCAACCCCTACGGTAGTACTTGTTTGGATAACTGTCATACAACTGGTTTTGATGTCATGGTTTAGCTACCTGCGCTCCATGCTGACAGTCCCAGGGACCTGCTACTGCTGTTTCTGAATGCCAGAATATGCATTTACCACTTTCACTTTCAGGATAGAAGGTAAAGAAGGGACAGAAAATGCACAGATCATAATGACTAAACATCTCCATACTCCTTGGACTTCCAGAGGGCAGATTTTGACCTGTTTAGGAGGCTCATTTGGAGAGTTCCTTGGGAAACTGCCCTTAAAAACAAAGGAGTTCAGGAAAGATGGGTGTGCCTCAAACCAGAGATCTTGAGGGCACAGGAAAAGTCTGTTCCTGTGTGTTGGAAGAGGAGCCGACGAGGCAAGTGTCCGGCCTGGATGGGGAACAAGGTGATGAAGGAACTCAGAACTAAAAAGAAGGTGTATCATCTTTGGAAGGAGGACAGGGTTTCTCAGGGAGTGTTTCAGGAGGCTGCTAGGGCACGTAGAAAGAAAATTAGGGAGGCCAAAGCTCAGCTTGAACTTAAACTGGCAACTTCTGTAAAGAATAATAAAAAAAGTTTTTATAAATACATTAATGGTAAAAGGAAGGGTGAGTCAGATCTTTGCCACTTATTGGATGAGGCAGGAAGCTTAGTAACTACAGATGAGGAGAAGGCAGAAGTGCTTAATGCCTTCTTTGCCTCGGTTTTTAGTGAGAAAGTGAGTCCTCCAGATAACTGTACTTTGGGGTTGGTAGGTGGTGTTAGGGAGCAGAATGGTCCTCTTGTTATCCAAGAAGAAGAAGTTAGAGAATTGTTGAGGAACCTGAATGTTCATAGATCAATGGGACCAGATGGGATCCATCCCAGGGTGATAAAGGAGATGGCGGATGAGCTTGCAAAGCTGCTCTCCATTATTTACCAACAGTCGTGGCTCACTGGCGAGATTCTGGACGATTGGAAGCTGGCCAATGTGACGCCCGTTTACAAAAAGGGTAGGAAGATCCTGGGAATTACAGGCCAGTCAGCCTGACCTCGGTACCGGGAAAGTGAATGGAAAAGTTCATACTGAGTGCTATTAAGCAGCACTTAAGAGATGGCCAGGGTATCAGACCCAGCCAGCATGGGTTTACGAAGGGTAGGTCATGTTTGACCAACCTGATTTCCTTTTATGACCAGGTGACCCGCCTGGTGGATGTGGGAAGGGCTGTGGATGTTGTCTATTTGGATTTCGGCAAGGCCTTGGACACTGTCTCCCATAGCATCCTCCTGGAAAAGCTAGCAGCTCACAGCTTGGACAGGAGCACTCTTTGCTGGGTCAGGAACTGGCTGGATGGCCAGGCCCAGAGAGTGATGGTGAATGGTGTTGCATCCAGCTGGCGGCTGGTCACCAGTGGTGTCCCTCAGGGGTCTGTGCTGTGACTGGTTTTGTTCAATATTTTTTTTGATGGCATGGATGAGGGTATTGAGTCCTTCATCAGTAAGTTTGCAGATGACACTAAGCTGGGAGCTTG